>JBBPOF010000194.1:0-36062 GCA_038091315.1 Porphyrellus cyaneotinctus | reverse complement strand
AGGTGCAGAGCCCATTGTGAACAATGATCCCGCAGGCGCTACTGCATTGGCCGGTGCACCAAAACCAACGGCAGGTGGGGCAGCTGCAGTTGCCGCAGCACCAAATGTAAACGGTGCGCTTCCAGTCGCCCCAGACGGAAGGGTAGTGTTGCCAGCAGCGGGCGAAGCAGGTTGACTGCCTGTCCCAAATGCGAATGGACTGGCTGCTGGCTGTGTCGTAGTGGGTGTCCCAAAGGTGAACGGTCCGGGCCGATTGAACGAGGGACTGGACGGCGCAGATGCTGCCGAAGATTGGCCAAACGGAGTCGCAGATGGAGGTCCAGAACCAAACGAGAATGGTGATACTGGAGCAACAGTTGGGGATGGCTGCACAAATTGAAAGGGGGCAGGCGCAGTCGTTACAGGACTCTCTGGCGGTTTTTGACCAAACGAGAAACCAGTAGAAGTTGCTTGTCCGAAACCACCAAAGGAGACTGCGGGCTTGGTCTCTTTCTTCTCCTCTTTAGCGAATGGATTGACGGTCACACCCGGAGCACCAAAACTAAAGGGAGCCGTAGTAGTTGCTGGGCTCTGAGCAAACAAAGCAGATCCGTTCGGTGTGGCGAACGAGAAATTGAGCGTTGGTCTTTCCGGTGCTTTGGCGTTGCCATTGAGTACCATATCCCTCGCTGGACTCTCGTCCATCGTCACCTCCTGCACTGCTTTCGGTGGTGTGACAGGCCGAGCAGGCGTAGTTGCCCCGAACGCGAAAGGTTTACTGGAGACATCTGCCGCTGTTGTTCCACTGGAGGTAGCACCAAAAGTAAATGTAGGTGGAGCTGCAGGGGGTGCCGTTGAAGTAGCAGAAGAGCTGAAGGGAAATCCCGATGTTGTTTTCTTCTCCCCTGTGGCGCCTGTTCCAAAGGAAAATGGATTCGTCGCAGGCTTCTCCTCAGCAGGAGCAGTGCTAGGCCGCTGTCCGAACGAGAACGGAGTCGCAGGTGATGGAGCACCGAACAGGGATTTGGGTGTATCGGTTGTAGGGGGCGCTGTCACCGGAGCAGGGGTTGACGCTGATGGAGCAGCGGGGGCTGACTGACCAAACGTGAAGACATTCTTTGGCGGCTCGACGCTAGTGGCAGGTGCAGTAGTAGTTGAAACCGCAGCCGGAGCTGGGGGTGGAGAACCAAATGTAAAGGGCGTCCCATTTGAAGGTGGAACAGGCTTTGCGGGTTCTGCCGCCGGTGGCTGCTCGGGCGGTTGACTGGGAACAGGGGCTCCGGCAGGTTCAACTGGTTTCGCGGGTGGCCCAAAAGTGAAAGGTGGAGCTAGAGACGGTGCGACTATCGTTGCCTTCTCAGCTTCCCTGGGTGTTATAGGGGGTAGCCCAAGGGGGGCAGGGGTCCCTGCGGGGTCGGGAGTAGGGGTGACGAAAGCAGATATAGGTTGCGACGGTATGCTGGACAACGGTTGAGCTGCACCAGCTACCTTTGATTCAGTAACTTCGGTGGGCTTCGGTTGCTCCACCGCCGGGACGGTAAGAAATGAGGACGGCGGTGTAACAGCCGCTGGCTTGGCAAAGACAGAGGAAGAAGTGAAGAAGTTGGGTATGCCAGAGGGCGTTGGTGTAGCGCCAAGTGCCGGCTCTACTATCGCCAAAGCTGGAGCAACTTTTGTAGTTTCAGGCGTAGGGGGTACGAGTGATATCTTGGGCAGAACTAGAGCCGGGGTCACAGGGACTGGAACTGGAGCCGCCACCACCGGTTCGGCTGCAGGAGGCGCTGGCGCTGGCGCAGGTTTAGTGAGCGAAAACGGAAGCGAAGTAATTGGAGGCTCCTTTGCATGTGCTATGTCATGCGGAATAGTTGTCTACAAAGTGTAAGTGAGATGTGACCACTTGGCGACTCTGTATGGCTCACCTCTTTGGCAAAAGTAAAGCCCGCAGGGAGCTCAAATGCTGGTGCCTTCTTGGCTGCTTCCTCAAGTGCTTTTCGCTCCGCCAAGCGAGACTCCTCCATATCCTCATCTTCGTCTTCAAAGGCAGCGGAGAACTTTGCACGTCGCGATACGGGGCGATCGATGTGATTCCGGGTAAGCCTCGTACGGCCCACTCGCAATGAAGAGTTTAGAGGTCCTTCATGAGACACCCTCGGCTGAAAGGCTGGGGCTGGAGGGGGCGGAGGAACCTTGAGCTCTTCCTCGCGTTTCTTCTTCTCTGCTTCTGCCTTCTTGCACCTCTTCTCTTCCTCTGCCCTTTCATCTTCCATGGCATCGGCTCTCTCCTTCTCCATTGCTTCCTCTTCCTCCTTCTTGCGTCTTGCCAACCATTTTTTCATACCACCCTCTCCCGCATATGGTTTCGTGCCATTTATTGTTTCTCGCTCCCTCTCCTTCTTTTTTCCCTTCCCTTTTTCTTTCTCCTTACTCTTTGTTCCGAGTCGAGGCTTGACTGGTCTGTCATCGGTCATTAGCGTCATCTGCTTCTTTTCTTTGTACAGGAACATATCCGGGACGGCGGTAGCGCCCTTCAATCGTGTAGGTAGTAACGGAGTTTTGTATACCTCTAACTCGTGTAAAGCCATTTCGGCTTTGTTGACCGGCCAAAGATATCCTGCTGGATATAGGTCAAGTCATGAGAGACGATGCGATGATCGAATGAACGTACGCGCAGAAACGTCTGTCATGGATCCTGTTCCAAACAAGATGGAGCTCTGACGAGGTGGTGCGCGTGCCTAGGGCAGTCTGTGTAAGTGGCTCGTTCTTATTCCACAATAATGCAGGACATACGTTACGCTGAGAATCAACTAGGTTTCCTAAAGTCAATGGCTTCTGAGTTTCTGCAGCGCCATGCTTCTGACCAGGTGGCGGCTTTACAAACATGGGATTTGACATGAGGGCAGTGAGAGGAGGGGGTTCGTCTGGACCACGTTCCCGCCGCGGTGGGATGAGGGGACCAAAACCAGTACCAGAAGGCTGAGGGGTGAGTGACGAGCGAACCCGGAGGCGTCGTGGGGACGTGGATAGGTCCCGACTGGCAGACGTGGAATCCCCCGCGTGATTTGGCTCTGATCGAAAATCCGGAATGGTAGGGGTGACCTGTATATGAGACGAGAAGCTCGAACGAGAAGGCGGATCGAGAGACATGGTGCGTGTCACCCCCTCGGGTTTGAGATGCGAACCGCTAGGAAGGGGAGATACGGTGCGTCGGTTATGTGGGAACTGATTCGAGGACGATGGAAGATGTAGTGTTTTCCGAGGAGGCCTGTTGCTATCGCGAATGACGCCAGATGTAGGGTGATCTGAAGCGCGCCGTGGTTGGGGAAAGACAGAAGTAGGGGGGTCGAGGTAGGGTTGGACGACTCTGTCGGGGGAGTTGACTCTCATTCTCTTGGCTTTGCTCGGGAGTGTCCCATCCTCCATGTGCGTATCATCTGGTGTCAGTGGGAGCCTCCTCCGTTTTCCCTTGGTATCCTCGAACTCATCCTCTGAACCGGCAAGCCAGGCGAATGGTGCGGTGACGATGTTTTTGATAGCGCCAAAGAATGAGTTGGAGCGAGCGAGCGGTGCGGCGTGGGTATATGTGCTCATCGCTGTTTTCGACGGTGAGCGGGATGGTGAACTGGACGTGAACGGCGGTGGTGGTGGTGGTGGTGGTGGAGAACGAGGCCGCACTTCAGCAAACACGGAAGTTGTAAAAACAATTTGGTTTGGCCAAGGGGAGGAATCCAAAAAAGGAATGATCTTCTCGCGATTATGTCAGCTTCATTGAAGGTCATTGCGTGAAACCGGTCTCACAGCGTTTTGTCGGCCGTATGTTGTCTCGAAATGTCGTAGGTTTTGTCGCCAAAAGTACCGTAGCAGCCGCCAGGAGAGTTGGGGTCAGACGGGTGGCAGACGGTGCACCCGCGAACGTGAGTGTGCGATTATCGCCAGTGGTTGGTACACTTACACGATGTCGAGAAGGAGGGCTGGCTGTTCGTCGATTCCGTCTTTCCCATCCGACTGGGCATTTGGGAGTGCGCATGTCCTGATTGCGTCTCTCCGCTGTCCCTGATCCACTCCCCAGCATCCGCCATTATATCGGCATCTTTCGCGAAGAATCTCTCCTTGGGGAACTGGAATCCCGCCTTTCCGTCGTCAAAAAGCACGGATTCAAAGTCCTTTCCTTGCAGCCATACCAAAAAGATGGCGGCGTCTTTGTCAAGTTTACATACAGGGCGAGCGACAGGGAGAGTGCACTGAAAGACATCGAAGACGAACTGAGGGCCGAAGCCGACAAGCATGCCATGCCATCTTGGGCTGGGTTCGATTGGGGCAGTATCTGGCTTGTCAAGGGTCAACCATGGTTGGAGGTCCGCTCTTACGCTCCGAGTGTCAAGTGCACTCATAACATATCATCAGGATATGAACAGGTACCCGTCCACTCTGGTCAAAGTCGGGTTCGAGGGACCCGATATCCAAGAGGAAACTCTTTACGAACTCTTTCGCGCAAGTTGTTGGTCTCTACTTTGATAGGAACCATTCTCAGTCCATGAACAGCCATATGGCCGCATACACGATCTAACTTCTCCGAAACCCGTCGCTGTTGGAACTCTTCGTTCTGCAGATGTTTCCTTTGCACGCGTTCGCTCGGCCGCTATCGCACGCAATGTCGTTCATGGATATCAATTTCCGAACAGCAGCCAGCCTACTCGCTTGCAGATACTTTACCAGCGACCTCTCCAAGCCCACGTTATCCGCAATTGGCTCACTAGTCACCCAAGAATAGTCCTTCCCATTCTATTCTTCTTACTGGGTACATTGACATACACCGTAAGCATCAAATGTACATTGAATTCACGCACCCATCAGTTGTGCATAGATATTTGACCCCATCCGAGCATTTTCCGTCGAAGCGAAGATGTTAAACTGGTTCGATTACAGAGGTACGCTAGCTACTAGCTGATAAACATGCAACAACGCTAAACCTCTAACAGAGTTCGGAATCTTCAAGTGGCTGCGGACTTATACTCTTGATCGGTTATCCCTCCCATCGACGGTTAAAGATACCCCAGTAACGGATCTGAGTGGATGGAAGGAGCGCAGAGAAGCGGAAAGTGCTTTGAAAAGTTATTTAACTGACCCTCCATGTACGTTCTTCCCCACTGAAACATACAGGCGTCGCTCACAAAGTTTGCAGTGACCGTTGCATTCGTTCACGGTCCCCAGGGTAGCGGGAAATCACACTTGGTGACTGCCGTATTGCAAGAAAGCGGCCGGTAAGTAGAGCTTTCGACTTCGCAGGTATCTGTGATCCATCATCCACAGGAAAACGCTGGTTATCGATTGTGCCGAACTCAGCAAAGCCACGTCCGATTCCAGACTAGTAGCTACTCTGGCGCAACAAACATGTTATAGACCCATCTTCACCTTCCTTAACTCCCTTACCAACATCGTTGACATCGCGAGCATGGGCATCATCGGTCAGAAAGGTCGGTCGTACACCTCTTCCCATAAGTTTCCCCTTTATTCACCGTATATGCGTGTGAAGCCGGCCTTAGCAACTCCCTCACGGACCAGCTGAAACAGATCCTTGAAGTGGTTGGTTCAGCTCTCATAAATGCGAACCGATCACTTCTCAAGGCTACCAAGCAAGAGTATAAAGCTCGCCGCGAAGCAGAAACACGTAAGATTGAGGAATCACGTCGAACAGAGCGTATTCGCCAGGGTACTTGGCATGATGGCAGACTTGACTGCGTTGCTGGGAACGGTGTCATGTCCGAGCTTGGCGTCGGTGATGAGGCCTTCAGCAATGAGATTAACGGTATCGGACCGGATATTGAGGACGGGGCTTTCATCATGGAGGAGCTGAAGAGGGAGAAAGAAGTAGCAGACGAACTTATCAGGAAGGAGAGGACTGCAGAGGAAACCGAGGCCGTTGCAGCGCTTCCCGTTGTTGTCATCAAGAACTACGGTGCACGTGGTAGCGTTTACAGGGAAGAAGTACAGAATGTACTCGGCCAATGGGTGGCAACCCTGGTCGAGAACAAGGTAGGCGATTGTATAGGGAAGTCCGTTGTGGCTCACCAAACGTATTTTAGATTGCACATGTTGTCGTCATTAGCGACAACAGAGAAAAAGCAAAATTGATCACACGCGGTACGATCTGATTTATGATGAGTAACTGAACGCTTCACCCCTCATTCTCGTTGTTAGCTCTCCCATCTAAACCCCTGAACTTTATCCCCCTGTACGATGCAGACACTGGCAGTACTTTGACCTTTGTGAAACAGCGTCTGCGTGATGTTGGGATGACCGCTGAGTTGACCAAACCGGAGGTAGCCAGCATCGAATGCCTCGGCGGCCGTGCAAGCGACCTTGAGATTGTCAGTTGGGTATCCTTTCTATTTAACGGCTGTGTTTACCGAGAGACCTGCAGTTGCTTCACAAAGTCCGTAGTGGTCAAACTATCGAGGATGCCGTTGAAGACATTATCTCCCGCAATATCGGTGAGCTTCGGAAGAACGCATTTGGTGAGGACGTCGAGGATGCGAAATCTCTATCGTGGACGCGCGAGCAGGCATGGACCGTACTCAAGCAACTCGCGCGAAAAGCAGAGGTGAACTCCCCGCTATGACATCTTTGGCAAGTCCTCATTAAAAATCTGAACTCGTAGCTTCCCTATTATGATGTACTGTCAAACTTTCCGTTTAAGGGAGACGAGCTCTCTCTGCGGTCTATGGAGCATGCGGAGTTGATTTCTATTGGGACTCTGAATGGTACGTTATGTTCATTTGAATCGCGTAAAGGACACCTCTGAGACATTGTGAACAGGCAGGCCGACCACCATACGCCCAGGAAAACCCGTGTTAAAATACGTCTTTGAGAGACTTGTGAATGGTGGGTGATTCCACTGACCTCCACCACAATCGTGCCGCCAACTGTGTTGCAGATTCCATCTTTCGAGCGACGCAAGATATGGCGGTGAACGACAAACTCATTGCTGATGCGAACAATACGATCAAAGGTTGCGAAGCTGAACTCACGACGCTACAAGACATCACCGGGCCGGTTGGATTTTTGCATTCGCTGTGGCAGAGCAAGCGAGGATCTGTGGAGAGGCGCAGATATCTGATGAAGAAGATGTACGAGGCACATGTCAAGATTCAGATGTTGGAGAAGCAGAATGTGGACCTGAAGAGGACGTTGGCAAGGGGGACTTGATTCGAGTCGATTACAAAACTGAGTTACCACACACCACCACTCTTCAATTCATCTGTTTCAACTATACATATCTCCTTTGTGTTAGTCAAGACTACTGCCATGGCGAGCGTCGATGGACAAGGCCATCTTCTATCGCTCAAGGTGATGCGGGTATCTGTGCGTGGATCAGCTCTGCTTGGGATCTCCACGAACATAACATCGTTGCGCATAGCGGCCCGGACTCGCAGCCGCATGGGAGCCCTTTTACTCGAGTTCATCTTCTTTCTCCGCCCATTCCACCGCTTCCATCCTCTCACTGCAAGGCACGACACCTCTTCCAGGTCACCCCAAGACCTTGCGCGACCTCACACACGTCTCCGAATTCCTCACCCTCCCCACGGCATTCGGTGCTATCCAACTCGGCGAAACCTTCTCCTGCTGCTTCTCCGTCAACAACGAAACACACGCAACGGTCGATGGCGTCCACGTTCGCCTCGAGATGCAAACAGCGAACTCCAAGTTGCTCCTGTGTGAGCTCGGTGGAGCGGGATGTGCGCTCGCGGCGGGGGACGGACTCGAGGACGTCGTGCATCACGAGGTGAAGGAACTCGGTCAACACGTCCTGGCGTGTACGGTCACATATCGATTGCCGCCTGGGTATCCGTATGCACCAGGACCCATGGAGGGCTCGGACGACCCGAGTCTGCAGAGCTTTGGGAAATTCTACAAGTTTTCGGTGCGTTTTCCCCCCTTTTACCTTCTTCCTCTCGACGTGGGTGCAGCATCTCACGACGGACGTGATAGGTGACCAACCCCTTGTCCGTCAAGACCAAAGTCCATGTCCCGAAGTCACCTTCTGCCCTCATGCACCCGCTCGAACGCGAAAAAGTGTTCTTGGAAGTCCATATTCAAAATATGACGCAGGAAACCATGTGGTTCAATCGGATGGAATTCGAATGTGCAGAGGGCTGGCGTGCGCAGGACGCAAATTGCCTTCAAGTTCTTAGCACCGATCCCTCAGATGACAGCGCGCAAACCTTGCGACCGTTGTTCTCTGGTTCGATGGCGCTCATGCAGCCCCGGGCAGTTCGGCAATACATATACATTCTCTCTCCCATTAATGTATCGACGTTCCCGGCAACGCATCCACCCGGGGCCGTCATGCCGCTCGGTCGACTCGATATCTCCTGGCGCTCTAAATTCGGCGAACCTGGTCGTCTGCTAACTTCAGTGAGTACCATCGCGCGTGCACGTTTTCATGGATGCTCACGCACGTCTACACGCGCGTACAGATGCTCTCCCGCAGAATTCCAGGACCACAACAACCACCAATACCACCACAGCCCCCGAGCGCCATCCCGCCCTACCTCCAACGCGCACCGCAAGGTCCCCCTTCGAGCCCATCCCGACCCCGCTCTCCCCAGCTGCCACCCTCACGACCCAGCTCGCCACCCCCAGGCACGTTCAGATCCAATTCGCCCTTCCGCTCGCGAGCCCAGCTTGGCACACCTATCTCCGTCTCGCGCCCGCTGTCCCCCGCACCCTCGGTCTTGGTCCCAGGCACACAACTACAACCGCTTCTCATCCCAGAGCATGCATCGGATCTGGAAGCTGACCTCGTCGTCGTGCGACGTTCCGGTGACGCAGTCTGGGTGGGGAGACCCTTCACGCTCGGACTCAAGCTGAGTGTCGCGGCCACTATCCCGCGAGGTCGACGTCTGCAGGTTCGCTTCGTCGTGCAACATCTCATGCCACGACGGGTCTCCGCTCACGCTCAGAGCGTGCCAGAGACCCCTTTGGCGAGCAGTTCGGCACCCTCCCGTTTTTCGTCCACCGTGTCGACGCCAACGCTTGCGTCAGTCAATATAGCGGGCGAACCAGCACTCGTGTCGTCACCCCAGAAACTTGTCGCTACTGGAGGCGACCCACTGTTATCGCTCCCACCACCCTATTTCGAGACGTTCGACGAAACGCGGAACGCCAAACTCGGCGGATGCGCGTTCCTCGGTCCATCTGCCATCCCGCTCGACCCCATTGACCTCGTACAACAAGACGTCCTCACCAACGACCCGTCTCGTGTCGAAGCGAGTCAGACTTTTGAACTCTGCTTTCTGCCACGTCGCACGGGTTTCGTCTGCGCGGGAGGACTGCGACTCATCCTCGTCGGTGATCATCTCTCGGATGTAGATGTAGAACCAGGCGCATATGTTACTCCAAAGGAACCATGCACCTTGAAGGAACTGGACGTCATCGCAGAGGTATGGATCCAGCCGTGACATATCCAATCATTATCATCTGTTATACATTACCTATCTTCATCATCCCCAGGCAACCAAGGGTCCATGGTTCATGTATCGCTTACGTTATAGGAATGGATTCTTCTGAGATCAAAACGAGTGGTTTGAAGGCGGTCACGACGATGTAGTCGATGGTCGGTGGACGCACGTTTCCTATGTTGTCTCGCCATCGTGCCGTCTGATTGACAGCCAGTATCTTAAATGACTGATCGAATGGAGCCGGAGCCTTGACTCCAACTCTTCAAAGATGTTATACATCCGGGGAAATCGTACTACCTGTGCTGCACCAATATCCTTAGGGCCATACATTTTGAAGCCTTTTATCACACAAAATCACACTTTCGACCCTAGAGTCTGTCTGTCTGATGCCTACCTTGTGTCATGGAGGTTCATCGAATTAGGGCTCAGTGCTGATACTTGTACGTGACGTTGGAATACATTGGCGACACTCTCCGATTCAGCCGTGATATAGGCTACTACCATCGTCTTGGTTCCACACATGACCCTGAGGCATCCGTCGGTCATACAGTGGTCCACGGGTGACTGACGAGGTGCTGGACAGAGACGAGCGCGTGGTAGCGCACGTCTGGGTTTGGGTGCGTCATGAGTTCCATTGCGCGTGCTTTGCCACCCAGGTCTGTGATAACCCTAGAAACGCAACGTCGGTCTGGTGAGGTTAATCCCGAGGGGGCGCGACTTACCTCTTCCCTCGCTCGTGGTGCTTGACGTACTGTCCAAGGTCGTGCACTGCGACGGCGAGTACGAGTGGATCTTCGGTGTTCAACAGGCGGATAAGAACCCTAGAGGTGGTTCAATGCCCGATCGAATGCCGACATGTAAAGTGATACCAACCTGAGTTGTTCATAGTCTTTCTCGTTGAGCTTGTACGCATTTTCCCGCCAAAAGTCGTCTGACTCATGTACGGGGGTCCAGGAAAGATGACCCGACGCCAGCTCAGAGGCATACTCGTCATACGTCCTCGAGTCAGCATCAGTACACAAAACGACCGCACTTCACCGTGCGTCACTTACGTCAAGCTCTCAAAGTTGCGTTCTAGCTCGTCTCGGACAAACTGAACATCTTCGAGGATATCTTCGTCGGAAAATTTACGCGCAGAGAGGTTCTTTGAGAACGGAAGGAGCTGTGCGACAAGCATGGCGGCCAAATTGGCCGAAGGCGCCTTCGTGATCAGATTCTGGTAGGTGGAGAGCATAAGCAACCAACGCAAGTAAAGAAAACGGTGCATACGCGGAATGTGGCAACAATTACACGGATGACCTTCTCTTTGGCTGCCGCCTGGGCAACAGAAATCAGTAGGGGTATGACATCGAACTTCCTGTAGGCCGTGATCGGTGATCATTGCTATTGTGAAGGAGCGAGTCACTCACTGGTTGATCTGCTCAGCGACGTCTTGCTCAAACGTCAAGAGCCACAGGCAAAATATGACTTGATAGTTCATCTGAGGAGTGGGTTTATGACGAAGGATTTCTACCAACCTGTGCGAGAAAGCTCAGCATGACGGACAAAACATAACAATGGGACGTACCCAGCAATGATGCCGGGAATAGCCCAGATTGCCCTGCGGCAATCTGGGCGGGCCAACAGAGCCTCGAGGCATTGCACTGCGACGTCGCGTTTGTTTGATGACTGGCCCTGGACGAGGGATGCGAGGATCTTTAAGAAAGGTTGGAGATGTTGGTGTTGGAGCGGTGTAGACTCGGAGCTGAGGAGTATCGTGAGGATCTGTGCAGACTTGAGCTGGACGAATTCGTCCTGAGCCTCCAGTGTCCTGTGTTTCGCATGAAGATCTCTGTTGCGTGAGTCAGAGCAAGAGCTACCTGAGGAGTGGTAAGTAGGGTAGGTCGGGATCCGATTGCGCAGCCCTCGTAAAGAGTGGTATGCGTTCATCATGATCTATCCGTTCACGTCATCAACGTCTATAATCTCAAACCAAGCGCGCGCGCAACACACCCAACAGCGCGTCCGCGATCAAGACAAGGATACACTGCATGGTGTCCACTCTCTGAAGCTGTTTGAGCAAGCGGAGATAGAGAAGCGCGTATATCTGTCCGTCTGAAACGAGGATGGACTCCATCTTTGCCCTGGGTTGTCTGTCTATCTTTTTGATGAGGGCAAGCTCCTCGGATGTGACCAGGTCGGCACGCTGGTATCCCTGTCAGAGCGGTCAGCTGTGAACGACACAGAAAGGACGTGCTTACCTCCCATGGGACCGGTTTCGACCTGATCTTTGCAGAGTACTCGTCGAGGTAGGCATTGGAGACGAGCGAGACAGACATGACGATAACACAGCCACTCGAGCTGGCAACCGTCTATAGTCCACTTTTCTCACGGTCGTCGATCTTTGCCCTCTGGTCATGAAGTTCGCTGGACGGGTCTACCGACGTGCATTCGCGACGGAGGCGACGTCGCTGCCAAACTTGCACACCGCCATCATCCTCAACAGGTCCCCGCTCATCACTCGCACCCCGACACCCTTTGAAAAAGCCTTTTATGCCTACCAAGCCCGTATACACCGCGCCTTGCGCAACCCCTTCCCAACCGACTTTTACTTCAAGCAAGGTGCGCCCCTCGAAACCCGGTTTAATATCGAGGAGAGAAGACGCGAGCGCAAGGCTTTCGGCGCGCCATTTGGCATGGATCCTTCCGAGGAACGGAACGAGGCGACCGAGCTCATGGAAATTGCCATGAAGGACGAGGTGGACGAGTCCATGCCGCGCGTTCACAAAGCGGACGAGACCAACGATCTCAAGAACCTTAATAGACGGGGTCAGCGAAATCTCTATCTCTTGCTCAAGATGCGAGAGAACGGAGAGGACGTATGGCAGTTTCCACAAGGAAACGTTCAAAAGGGCGAATTCTTGCATGTGGTAGGTGTCATCGGTGCATCGTAGGTTGCATTCGTTCAAAAAAGACTCCTAGGCTGCACATCGAAGACTCGACTCGGAATGTGGACGGCATATGGACACCTGGATAGTGAGCCGGAATCCAATAGGCGTCTACCATCCTCCCAAAGAAAACACCCAAGACCAAGATGTCAGTTCTACTCCTGACGTTGCAACCCGTTTACTGACCTCTCTGCAGGACGTCGTCTTCTTTTATAAAGCCCATGTCCTCGCAGGACAGGTTCGTCCCGACTCAGAACGATACCAAGACTTTGCATGGTTAACCAAGGGTGAAATCAGCCAGCGGACAGACGAGAACTATTGGCATGGCGTAAAAGACATGCTATCAGACTTTTAATGTATCTCTCATCATCAATAGCCATGGTTTTAGTTCAGGGCATCCGGACTTCGAGTTGTGGTCTTGGGTGAGCACATTCACAATTCGCATCTCTTTGAGCACTTCTCGCGTTAGGAATGGTTGCTCTCGGTCGATGATTGTGGGTAAGACGCAAGTTGACCCCCCAACACAATAAACCCCTCGTTCGACAGCGATCGGAAGGGGGTATTTCTACTAGCGTTGGCTTCGCAACGATGAGGACTTGCAAGACGGCATCATCCTCTCTGGAGGATCTCGATCAGTTTGTAAAGCCTGCGTTCATCGACGCAACGGATAGATACAAAAAGTCAACTTGACCACTATAGTGCCGTGTATTTAGTTCCGACCAGCCTTACGACCACTCATGCTTGCACTCGCTCTCTGGGTACAACTGGCCGGCGTTCGTCAACCCCATGTCATCAGACCAGACCAAGGACTACTGACCTTTCCAGGATTGAACAAGTTTAGCGGATCGATCGCCCGCTTCACCGTCTTCATGAGCTCGACCGTGTCCTCTCCGAGTTCCTCGACGAGGTATTCTGTCTTTCCAATCCCAACGCCATGTTCGCCCGTGCCTGACGTGTCCGAGAAAGTCAAGATACAATCACCCAGAAAGTATTCTAGACATACACGTGCCGTCCATGGCGATCGCACGGCGGACGAGTCTGTGGACAGCCTCGCTAACAGATTGGAATTCGCGATCGTCACGGAAGAGGATGAGTCCGTGGAAGTTGCCTGATATTTGATCGCGGTCAATATATGGCTGCCTCTCGCTGAGGGAGCGTACCATCTCCAACGTGTCCGACGATGGTAGATTTGAGGCCGGACTTGGCGAGATCCTCTTTTGTCTCGTACACAAGCTGAGGGAGCTTGGATACTGGAACGCTACATCGATTCATCACCATTTCAGGTTCGACCAGTGAAAGGAAGCAGAAAATCATTACCACACGTCCGTCGTCCAACACTTCATCCCGGGATGAGACGCCAAAGTACACATGAAGGCATACTTTCTGTTCTCCCAAATATTTTCTGCTTCCTCGTCCGTTGCTGCGAATTCGAATCGGGTACTTCCGTGGTTTCGAACGATTTGTTGGACGATGCGGGAGGTTTCAGTAATGGATTCTGGTGAGCCCTGAAGTTTGAAGAACAGGGTATCTTGGACTGGATAAGGTTTCTCGACTACACCAGCCTCATTGATAGCAGACATCACTATGAATCGCACGCGTCAGGTGATGGCTCTTTTGATTGGTATGAACACAGACTATGATCGTCAAGGAGCTCTACACATTCTGGATTGATTGTCAACAGGATTGCGTGTGCGAAGTCGACAGATACGAACGTATGTGAGGACCATAGGGAGTTTTCAGGATTTCTTGGACGGCGCTAACGGCCATCTTGACGTCCGGAAATTGTGCCATTGCCACTTTCGTCGGAACACGGGGTGCGAGGCGAAGTGTAGCTGTTTCTCGTCTCAACAAGATGTACCGCAGGAGCATAAAGGATGTTACCCTCAGTTACAATGCCCAAAGTACCTTCTGCGCCGATGAAAAGCTTGGTCGTATCAAACCCAGCGGACGACTTGCGAGCCCTTTGCCGCGTCTTGATAACTTTGCCAGACGGAAGTACGACCGTCTGATGGTCATCTCGTGGATCGCTGAACGAGGAACGACATCAAAATCGACGCTTACAACGTTTAAAAACCATTCCGCCTTTGCGGTACCATATCTAACAGCGTTCGCTACGGATAATTGGCATCTCGCGAGTAGGAAAGTTTGGATAGTGGATACTCACTGCCGGAGCACCCTGTTCCGATCATCCCGCCTATCGTCTTCCACGACTTGTCACGACCCTGTTGACTCCCGAAGAGAAAAGACGTACAGCACCTGGACCTGGGTCAAGCTGATTGCGTAAAGTTAGACGCTGCTAATTGGACATTCGGAATGGGCTTACAGGAAAGAAAAGAGGTATGCCTTTTTCCTTGAGAACGCGATTGATTTCGTCCCACCGAGCGCCAGCCTGGCAACGAAGGTCACCGTCGGCCTCTGGAAAATGTCTATGACCTGTTTGGGTCTACGCGAGTGCAACGCACGTACCATTGATTTCTAGAATTTGGTCCATGGCAGACATATCTATACATATACTCCCCGAAGGGTGCTGCAATTCACCATGGATCCAATTGTGACGCAGTCTCGGTGAACGTACTCACGCCACTAAAATGACCCTCCAAACTCGTCGCCCCGCTGTAGGGAACGAGAGGGACCCTGTACTTGCGGGATATATTGACGACCTTGATGACATCCTCTGTGCTCTGGACCTGAACGACGACGGAATGGGGTGAGCTGGGGTGGTACGAGTTTTCCGAAGAGCCATAGAGCTTGAGGGCGTCTTTGTTCGTCTGAACGCGGTGTTGGCCAGGGAGAGCGAGACGGAGCTCTTTTATCGCCTCTTCGACGTCGTCCGGACCGCCATAGGAGGATGCGAGCGAGATGGGGGTATTGCTTGACGAGAGCCCATCCTCAGACGAATCGGTGACTGTGTTCTGGTAGTTATTGAAATGAGAGTGGGTGTTGTCGGGTGCTGCGTTCAGCAACAGAGGCCTGAACTCGTCGAATATGCCATTCCGAAAAGCAAGGAGACCGAATCCGAGCGTGCTGAACGTCAGGAAGGCTCCTATGAACACCGTGTCTTGGCGTTGGGGCAATCTTGGGTGAAAGTTGGTATGGTATCTGACCTGGAAAAAAGACCGAACGAGGGATGACCTGCCACGCATCGACATGAACGTTTGTGAGAACATGGACATTCCATAACGGGAGTCGAGCAACAACGATGTCGCGCCAGGGTGGAAAGTTGAAGCCCTTGAAGGTCTGTTTCACTCCAGATTCATTCACAACGACGACCTCATACACGCATTCATAGGCTGCTAAGAAAGAGAAAAAGGACGAAGACGAAGACGACAAGGCCTTCAAGGAAAGGAAGAAGGCAGAGGAGGCTGCTCTGAAGGCTGCAAAGGACAAGGGTGAGCACGGCCTTGCTCTTCGACAGGTAGGATGTCCCTCACCATGTTCGATCGTCGGACCATACAGCCACCAAAGGTATGTTTATTATCTCTCTGCTCAACGTCGTTGAACATCAACCATCAGGTGGTGCGCCTGGCGGTGGAATCAAGAAGTATGCCTTGTATTTGGTGGTTGGTTGCAGCGGATGCTCAACGGATTATTCGCAGGTCTTCTGGCGGGAAGAAATAAGGGGACGGTGTTGCGGTGGATGTATATATGCTATCACGATTGTTACTCTGAACCACGATGAACGTCAGTTGGCACGTCGAGCTCGACCGCGTCTGGGATGTACGCTGTCCTCCTCCTCCCCGTCTGCGTCAAGTCTCTCTCGTTGACTTCGTGCTAGGTGCTCGGTCCGTTCCCGATCCACGCTCGCGAACAACATTTCCTTTCTCCCGCATACCCACTCGACCGTGAGTCCGTTCAGTCACCTCAACCAAGCTCTCATTCGTCTCGCCCAGTTTCTTTGCCCATCGATACCACCGCACAGTACCCCACATCACTCACTCACACCGCCCACGCGTCCTGGTCACAGACAACAGCAGACCCACACGGCGTCATTCGCGTATCACACCCCTTTGTTCCCTGGGATCAGATCCGTGCAACTCAAGGTTGGGCCGGCCTCCAATACGTAAACGTCCTGCGGGGTTGGCTTTCCATCGGTCCTCCGCCCAACTTTAACGGTGATCCCCTGCTCCGTGCAGAACTCCTCCAGGGAGCTTTTTTTACAATCCTTCCTCCGCTCGATTCGCCACAAAGAGGATCGCACGTCCCGGTGTGGCATCACGGAAATATATACACGTTGGAAAGATCCCCAGCGCAGCTCGTCAGATTACCCGTGCCGCCCGCAGGAAACAAGCAGGTCAAGTATGAGGTGATCATATGCGCTCCCTACGAGGTACATGGTCCCTTGTCCTTTCTCTCCTTGACCTTGTGCAACGATTTGTTCTCTGTAGATACGCCTTTTCGGCGACCCCACTGCATACTCCTCCCCATTTCCAGTTCTAACATTTACTTTCTCCGCGTCTCTTCAATTCTCATGTTCATCGATGCTTTCACCGGAGAATGATGGAATTCCCATCGAGGACGCGCCGCTTGAACATGCCCTCGCACACTCGGTAACACCTCACATTATCGATGGTACGCCGTTTGGAGACGCCGTCGGTATCGGTGTTCAGTGCCTCGATTTTGGACGACAGGACGGGGGATACTGGTCGGTCGTCAGTGCGCGGTTTATTCCTCAGGAACATCTTCCACCCTCATTGTCCGCTGCACTCCTCGATGAGGTCCCCGTACAGATCGCGCCAACACAAACCCGTATCATACCCTTGCGGTTGCGGATATCTTGGGATGAAAAAATACCACAGGATATCAAGCAGTTGGACGTCGAACTCACATGCGTGGCCTCCACGGCCTGTTTCCGTGATGATGCGCAGCCTGTGATCCAGAGGACTTTCGTTCTCCCGGCCACTCTGCCACTAACCCACGTTCCACTTTGGACACAGGAAACGCATGTTCCTGTCCGAGCTTCGTATTTCTTTGCAACGTCGATGCCCACAGCGTTCCTAGTGAAGCCTCCAAAGGAAGCATTTGTCCCGGGACGGCACGACACTGATGACACCAGCAAGTGCAGAGGCAACGAGCCAATTCTTGCGCTTCGTAAGTTCGAGCCTCGACTAAATGATGTATGCATCCGTATGCTCACCTGACGAACTTGAGATGGCGCTGGTGCAGACGTGCTCACTCAGACATTCTGGTCGGACTCGCTTCTACGGCAAAGGTACGCATGGGTCGTGATGCCGCAGGGGCGAACCGCTTGGGTTAGTTTGCACCTGCGATTTTCATTCGAGCTCTTCGTTCATCGCTGTCTCTATAGGGACTCGATTGGCATGGCCCGTCAACGGCTGATGCATTCGCAGCCGTCTCTGCCCTCTCGGACATTCTATCTAGATCAAGATGGCCCGAATGGAGTTTCGATGCCAATAAGCGCGTCGTTCTCATGGGTCACTCGAATGGTGGACAAGGTGCATGGTACATGGCGAGTAGATGGCCCGATCGCGTGTGCGCCGGTGAGTCGCTCTTCTCCTTCTCAGAGGCCCGAATTGATCACGTCCTCTTCGTGCGTTAGTCGTCCCAGCGGCTGGATACATCAAGTCCCAAGCCTACGTCTCGTGGTCTATGAGCCGTTTTGCACATTTTGTCGATCCAGCGTTGCATGCCATCCTCGACAGTTCACTCACACCAGACGACAATGATTTATTCCTGGGGAACTTAGATGGAAAGCCTGTGTTGGCTTTGCACGGGTGAGTCGTCCGAATACTTGAAAAGGAGGACAAGAACCCTTTGGATCTTTGCATTCCTGATTGAGTTTGGTTAACTGACGTTCGCTTGCAGAGGTGCAGACGACAACGTTCCACCGTGGCATTCGCGCGAACAGGTGGGTATCCTTAGGACATGGGATCCAGAGGCGGATGTGACGTATGTACATCCACCTCACTCCACTGCGAGGCTCCATTTTCTGACATCGTTTGGTCCTGGACAGGTACCACGAAGACCCGGGCCAGCCTCATTGGTACCCTGACGTCTTGCTTAACAAACGCGTACAGGATTTTTTGGACCGAGTCTACTTTTCGTCCTCACCGCGCTCGATGGGAGAGGGAGCACATACCCGTGGACCCATGAGCCAGGGGCGTGGGACAACATTCACTCTCACCGTCGCAGTCCCGTCCGAGAGCGGGCGATTGAAAGGTTGGCAGATCCATGCGCTAAGGACTCCCGGGTTGTAAGCAACTCATACATTGGTCGTTCGCTCGACTCGTGTCGTTGATCGAGATGCGTAGACTGGGTCGACTCCGAGTGACAACCACCCCCGAGGGGCAAGCGTTGGCGACGACGAACATCTCGGCGTTTTCTCTTTCCCTGGCCTCCCTTCGTGCCACTTGTGACGTCAAGAAAGCCTCGATACTTGTAATCGATGGCGATGACATTTCGGTCGACCTTGGCGACGCGACGGATACGATCCTGTTCGTAAGGGACGCCAGTGCCACAGGGCCCCACCGCAAGTCGCTTTGGAAGGTACGCAACTCGCTCAACGCCCGCTGGCGTAAACTACATAGCTCGTCCGCAGATCATCGTCCACGACCACGGTGACCAAATACAGCGCCTCTGCGCGCCGCGCCAGCGCCTGCAATCCATCCTCTGCACGAATGCCCCGTTCACGTTACTCGTCCCATCCCTCACGCCGTCACTGGAGGTTTCTGCGGCCCTCCGCATCGCACACGCCCTCCAACTGTTCCACGCGCTCGACGCCCAGATCGTCAGCGTCGCCGAGGTCGAGACCACACAGGCGGTACGTAAGGGAAACCTGGTCGTCATCGGATGCGCCGAGTCGCCGCTTGTGCGGCAGTGGCTCGAACGCGCGGGGGGAATGTGGACGTACGCCCACGGGGCGTGGCAACTTGGCTCAGTCCGCTTCAATCGGCCGTCTTCCGGTGAGAGTGTCTCGTTTCGTTTCCTCTTGCGTTGGCCCTGTGCTCACGTTACCGATATCCACGCACTCTTGTACGACCCGCTAGCGATACTATTTTGCCAAACACATCCGTACGACGTCCAGAGCGTCGCGCTCTTCCTCCAATCGACAGACGCAGCTGGCCTCGAACGCGCCGTCCGGCTCTTCCCGATTCGCACCGGCGTGCTCTCGCCTGACTGGCTCGTCGTCGACGGTCGTGCAGACACGATCGGCGCCGCAGGAGTGCAAGGCGCAGGGTACGTTTTCTCTCTTGTCTTTTGCGCCCGCTGGCAAGCAAGTACTCACTTTTCTACATTCCAGTGTCTACGGCTGGACACCTCCTGACAACGAACAGGCTACGGGTAAATGGGTCTGGAACGAACGCATGTCATGGCTCGATTAGCATACGACGCCCATACGACGCCATAAGTACATAGATAGAAATTCGTCTGTACACTGTACGGTAAGGATCGTGACAAGATAATTTTTCTGTAAACCGGAAAGACGGTCGAGAAGTCTCATATAAACAGTCGGGGGGAAGTGGGGGGCGTTTCAACGATCACGAGAGAACGAGAGTGTGTGGTAAAAAGCAATGCAGGAATAGTAATCACCACAGACCGTATACTGGAGAGCGTGCGTGAGGAGAATGTACGCCCGATATAACCAAAGTTCGCATGTTACACCTTGTTCAACACTTGAAGTGGTGGAAACTTGTTACAATACAGTGAGTTGCAGGTAGAGGAAGAGACGAGACAAAAAGAAAAGAGACTTCGACAATAAAGAGCTGAAGAGAGAAGAACCCAAAGAGACAGATATGTGCGACAGATAGCAGCGACAGAAGACAGAGCGAGTCTAGGATTGATAGATGGACCTCGAGACCTGTCCAAAACATCAGACTCTGAACCAGAATGAGAACAGACACAAGATTACTCACGCTCTCAAGAAGCATGGTGACTTCGGGGGCAACACGAACGAACTCCTTGCTCCAGAACTCATATTTCTGGTTCCTGAGAAGTTCAATGAACGTAACCAGTGCTCCCCAAGGATGGGGACGATGAACAATGAAACGTTCCAAGAGAACACGAGTCATCACCTCACGGAAGCAATCGTCCTTGACCTCGGCGAAGAGGTGGAGTAAGAGGGAGGAGAACCAGTGGGTATGGGCGTTGGGATATCGCAGGTGGAGCACCATGGAGCTCAGGAGATGGTGTTGTCCTAAAGTTGAACATGAACATGTGGCCAGGGGCGAATGAACGCATCTCACCTTCAACGTCTAAATTAGTAGCTAGGTACAGTAAAGCAACGACGCCTGGGTCGCTTGAGACGAAGACAGACGACCCACTGCGCGCTTTCGCCTGAGCGACCGACGACACTCCGATATACATTACTAAAGAGTTGATGAGGGAAAGATTGTAAGTTTCGGTGGAGCCTTCCGGGACCACAGATAACTTCAAGCGATCCTTAAGTGAAATGAGGAATGTGGGGGCACCCCGGTTTAGCAGGTACTGATCCAGACCATTTCTGAGATCAGCACTTTTAACGCCTGAAGAAAAGTCGGACAGAATGGGTGGAATAGGGCCCATTTCGGGGATGGAGTCGAATTTGATATTGCGCAAGTGAGGGTCAGGGAGGACGATAGAGAGAGGGAATGCGCTAATAATGATGTTACGGAGTTGGATGCAGCGGGGAGGGATAACATCACAAAGACTGAAGTAGTATTCGCTGAGGAACTCGGGGAAGTCATGAAGGAGGACGAGAAGAAGGCGGAGTGTGCCCCTGTAGAGGTCGCGAGCGGCAAGCTGAAGGTCTGCTTCCTTGAGGAATGGTGTCAAAAACTTGAAGAGAGACAAGAGAAGCTTGTGGAATGCCGACCAGCCCTCTCGATTCTCGGACAAGAGCAACTTGGGCATGAAGTGCCTGTGAGAAACCAGACTCAGCCAGGAAAACGCGAAACCGGGGAAGTACATGGGCTGCAATGAGCTGAAGGTATCACTGAAAAAATCGTAATTAGCAATAACAGCACTTCATTATTCGACCATGCGTACCTAACGGCAGTCAAAAGCTGGAAATATGCGGATCCGAGGTTCGCCTCCATTGTGTGCAGGTCATTGATAAGGCTGGAGAAGAACCTGAAGAACGGCTTCTGCTGGAACATAACCCCTTGGTCTTCGTGCATATTGGCCAACACGAGGACAAAGATCGACAGGATTTTAGTGAGGTAGTGTACTTTTGCCTGGTCATTGTTGACACCAGAAGCATCCCCGTGGTACTTGATGATGTAGACGATCAAGCGTGACATCGCATCTAGAGCCTGGAAAGCATACTCAAACTCTCCAGCGGCGACACATTTGAGATAGCTGTTGACGCTGGAATCGGCGCAGACGCGGAAGAAGAACGAAGAGACGTCCTCAACCTTCAGGATGCCTTGCTTGGTGAGCTGGGTGATGTAAGGAACGAAGGCCTTCTCTGGAGAGTGCGAACGCTGGAAGATAGTGACCCATTGCTGGAACCAGGAAAATAGCTTCTCTCTGAGCTGCTCGGTTTCAGGCTTAACCGAAGGTTGTCTAATAACAATCCCTTCGGAAGCGGCGGCGTTACTCGGTCGTCTCACGACACCACGGAGGTCATCAAACAAACGCTGGACACTATTAGAAGCATATAAAAGCGTGTTGCCGGGAAGAAGGTAACATAGAAACTTACTCTTCGTTGGCTTTTCCAGCTTGAACGAGCTGACCCAGGACCTCGATCGTATATGTCAACTGATTTTGAGTTGCAACGGGTGGGTCACTGGATAAGCACTCCCTAACGAGGCCGGCCGCAAAGGTTTGCAGGGTCGGACGGGGATCCTGGAACAGACTCTTGGCCAATTGCTGGTCCTGGAGCGAAGTGTTCACGAGGCCGCTGCGGAGAAGAGTGACAGTCACCGGAATATTGAGCTTGCGCTGCATCAACATCAGCACAAGTACGGGTGAAGTCGACGGATTACAAACCTCATCCTCGGCGTACAAAAGCCAGGTTATGGCCTCCTTGGCAACTTCCTCGAACGAATGACACAGCTGATCCAGGAGTGCCACGTAGATTTCCCTACCCAACTGAGATGAAGTCTTGTACAGCAACTGCACAATTTTCTGTGACATTAA
The DNA here is from genome assembly GCA_038091315.1 of Porphyrellus cyaneotinctus. NCBI lineage: Eukaryota > Fungi > Basidiomycota > Agaricomycetes > Boletales > Boletaceae > Porphyrellus > Porphyrellus cyaneotinctus. The sequence continues at coordinate 13,621 of JBBPOF010000194.1, read as the reverse complement.
GAGTGGTGTGCGGTGGTGGTCCACCGACTGAGCAGCGATGTAGAGCACCTGGCGGACCAAGTGACGAATATCATGGTTCGAGGGCAGTGCTGAGAGGGAAGCAATGGGCAACTGAATAATAAGACTCTCCAAGTCCCTGATAGTGACCTATAAACTCCAGTTAGTATAAAGCGAGCACCTTGACAGATAACAGACATACCGTGAATCGTTCCATCGCTTCCGGATGGCCCAAAGCACTCATTCCCTGCTCCGGTGCGGGCGAGCCAGTATAAACAGGAGGAGGAAGATGATCAGCACGAGAGTATGCCACTGCCGAGCCAGGCCGACTCATAGTGGATGGTCGTCGCTTGGGGTCCAGAGCTGTGGTTCCACGTTAGTAGAATAGCAGAATGGTCAACATAGTACTTACAGAAGTCTTCATACACGGCGACCTGATGAGGCTGCAGACCGGTAACTTTGATACGTAAAGGATCAGGAAGAACCACCGAAAAGTTGGCGGAAGGAGCAGTGGGATCCCAAAATGCTTGACCACTGCGAAGCTCTCTGTGCCTTCGGCGAGCTTCATATGATGTCGCGAACGATTCATCGACATCTGCCACCGCGCGTTCCATCGCGGCCTTTTCGATGGCAGAACAAGCGACCTCCACGTTGTCGGCCACAAGGATGGAGAGAACCTGCTCGGAAATCATTTGTTCGCTGAAACCGTGATCAACAAGGGTCGTGCGAAGGTGTCCACCGAGATTGCTCTTCAGAGGCTCCTTGCAAGTCACGAGCGCAAGACTTCCCGCGAGCTTCTGAGCCATCAAATGGCCAGCCTTGCGTAACTTGTCTTCACTGGGCTCCATAGCGAAGTCCTTGGTAACAAGCTCTCGGGTAGATATGCCTGCAATCGTAACGGAGCGCTCGACAACAGGCACGATGATCTAGGACAGGGTGTCGCTAGTAAGAACTTCCATCACAAATAAGGGACAATGCATACCTCGCGAACCGAGCGATCCACAGCGAGCTGGACAGCCCTCTTGAATGAATGATTGACGTGCAACGGCGCAAGTTGAGGACCGATGATGACATTGGATGCCAATCCGGCCAAAATCGACTCGATATGCGCCCCAATTGCCCTCTGAGTCTCAGTAGGGGCGGTAGAGCCGAGCGACATGACTTGGCCATCACCCTGGAGTGCCCCGCGCTCAAACCCGTTCATTTGCAACGAGTCCATATCACTGACGTAGTCGGGGAGGGCGGGTACAGGGGGCGGAGCATCGGGCGTGGACCGACTTCGGAGTATCGTAGTCGCTTCGACTGTGTCGAGATCGATGTCGAGCCCTTTGCACAACACCTCGATCTCAAACTTCAAGTTAAGCTTGAGATCGGCGAAGTGGTAGAGCTCAGCAAGAAGTGCAACAACAGCCATAAGCCATGGGTTCGGGGGCCTGAATACCTTGGATTTTGCGCAAGGTTCGAGAGTCTTGCATACGAAAGGAATAGATACAATCAACCGTCCATTTTCGAAACCCTGAACAAGGAGATCTTTGAAAGAAAGATTTTTGTGGCGGATAGGTTTGTCCCTCGCAAGCGTGATAGTCCCAAGCCAGGAGCCGAGGTTTTTCAAGATTGCCCGCTCGGACGTCACCTGCATCGTTTTTTCGCTGTTAAGCATCGCTGCAGACTTGACGAGGGTCTCCTGGAGGATGAGCTTGTCCAATTTTGGCTTTTCGAGGGCGTCCAAAAAGCGAAGGTAAAGTTGATGGTTGTTGGGTTCTGCGCTGATCCGCTGGTCGACCAAATAATTGGCAAACCACCTTGCGTACGTATCATCAAAGTGGTCCTTCATCTCCGTAAGCTTTGCGTCGAAGTTACTGGGTGCCAAGTTGTTCACGATGAACAGAACCTTGTCGGATAATTTCTCGGCTGGGTTGGCAATCTCGGCGTCCATCTTGTCTGGCTGGATGGCTGTGAACACCGGAGTTGGATCAGCTACCCCCATGTCCCCATTCGACCCATCTACTCCAGTAGCGATTGCCCGATGAATAGTAGCCGCGAGATCCGGATGTGCTTCCATCAAATGCGGAATACCTGACAATGCCTGACAGAGTGGCTGCCATTCTGCAAGACGACTCTCAAACCGAGCCAATGCTTGCAATCCAAACTTGAACAAATTTGTATCGGGCGAGCAACTCAAGGCGTCGACGACATAACGAAGAGCTATGCCGAACGGGATAAGATCGATTAATTCGTGTTGAATGATCGAGCCGAAGAGATAACCAGTCATAGCGAGTTCGCGAGCGGGGTAGTAGGACTGGAAGAACTTGTATTCATCGAATAAGAAATGGAGCATGCAGGAGAAGATTTCGTGATCCCTGGGGTCCGATGAAGTCTTGCTACGTTGGAGAAGGGAGATAACTTCGTCAATGGTTGTTTGTTCGTCGTACATTTCTTTGTATATAGCATCAACTTCGGCTTCAATCTCGGCCGAGTAATTGACGACGGCGAAGCCAGGTTCGGTGTCGGTACCAGGGATGAGGTTCATGAGACGTGGGTGAATTTGCAGACAAGCGTTGCGGACTTCGAGGCAATAGTCTATGTCCTCGCGGGGCATTTTGGCGGAGCTATGTCACAGAATAATGTTGGTGGAGTTCAGATATGAAAATAAAAACAACTTACTTATTTCGCAGAGTGCGGAGGAAAATGGCGATAGTTTGTGGGTTAAGAGGCATAGTGCGACCGTCCACTGGAGGATCCGACATCCTCGAGACTTTTTCGCTCTCCATCTTGGTTTCCAGGAAATGGATCATTGAGCGAAGGAACTCTGCACCGTGTGCAGTGACGTTGTCGGCGAGCCATTTGTCAAGATTCAAGTACTCTCGACGGGAAGCCAGTGCAGCGACGTCAAGAGCAAAGGTGAAAGGCCGCGAGTCCAAGAGATTCTCTAAGATCTACAACGAATTAGATAGCGATTTACACACGAAAAAAGGCCGCTTTACCTTAAGGTCTTGTGCAACATCCAAGATCCGCGTAATGTTGAGGGGGCTCTCGTCATAGAAGTCGCGGAAGGCACCAAGAAGATACGCAGGATCAATCTGCCACAACCGCATGAAGACAAGCTGATGGTTCGGGTGACCTGCTAGAAACATCGCCAACAATTTGCGGGAGTATTCGAGACGAATTTCACCCCAATTTTGATCCTATGATCGAGGTTAATACAACGCAAAAACGGATGGAAAGCAAATATATACCGAGACCTGAAGTAGACCCATATGAACCAACTCTGCGCTGATCTTGAGAGCCTTGTCCAGCATATCGCGTACGCAAGTCCGAATGTCAGCATTGTCCGAATCTGCGAGTCGCACTAGAACCTCAAAAAGATCAAGAGAATTCCATGTGTGCCCCTGAACGTTGGCGGCCAACGACTTAATCGTAGGACTCGCAGCCGCCACATCCTCCACAGTGACAATCCTGTGACCAGGCAAGGACACAAAATTAAAAGTGTCCGCAGGCAAGGATAAAAGGGCGTCAAGAAGTTTCAGTTGGTACAACGAATTTTTCCACGTTCCCCAGAACCCAGTAACCGCATGCGGATCGGCATCCCGAGAACAATTGAGAAGAATAGCAATCAACAACTTGAGGGTGGCCGTATCGACCCCATGTCGATCAAGCCAGTCGAATGCCTTGATCACGTTTGCCCAGTTAAGGTTGACATGCTGTAAAATATGTCAACGATGATTGCCATGCTGCCAAAGTTAGAACTTACGAAACTACCCAAAGCCCTCACCAACGCCCCCACGTCACACAGGGTCGTACCTTCCGCCGCGAGCCGCGCCAAGTTTGAAATGATTTCGACAACTTGGACGTCCCGTGGGGGGTTGGCATCAGAGATGCCGAACCGAAGAAGGAGGGCGCGAATTGTATCCGCATCGCTCGTAATCTCAGGACCAAGCTGGATAAGGGTCTGTACGAGGGATGCACCAGGGGGTAAGCTGCATGATTGGGTCCTGTGAGCCGTGTCCATAGATATGAAGAGCACGCCGCGAGTGGCATACCTCAATGTGGGGAAGATGCGCTGCAAAATAGGAGCAACTATCTCTGGTCCATACTTGGCCTGTGCCGCCGCGATGAGGGCCTGACGCTGGGTGGCATCCAACACGGGGGTTTCCGAATTGGAGTCAGACAGCAAGTTTGACATGAGTTTTGCAATCTGCTGAGGGGAGAGATCGGCGTGGTCGAAAGAAGGATGTTGGCAAAGAGAGAGTACAGCGTTCTCGAAATCGACACGGATGAGGGCAGCAGCTTGCGTGGCCAGCTCCTTGCGGGTAGAACCGGCGACGATGGACGAAGCCAAGACGAGTCTCTCGAGTGGCCTAAGAGAAACGCGATCTACAAATCGGAGCAAATCAAAATGCCTGAAAGCGTCCCCCTCGCCCTTGTCAATGCCATCCCGGAATCGGTCTGAGAGAAAAGGGTCACGAGCAAGACGTTGGGTTTCCTGGACGAGTAGACGAAAGGTCAAGGCAGTAGAGGTGTCAAACGCAGAGGGAGGGGCAGCTAAAGCGAGACGGCCTTGGGAATGGACGATGAGACGACGGATGAAGTGGAGGTAGGTGTCAAGACCATGCTGCTCCGAGAGCTGTGTCGCGTAGGGGAGTGAGCGATTAAAAAAAAAAAGGAAAGACAAGACAAGACATACGGAACGTATTTCGAGCTGGTTCCTCTCGAAATTGTCCTCCGTGAGTGTTGAAAGGAGGAAGACAATTTGAGCCTTTACGATGGTGTGTATGTTTGCGTTTGGAGGATTATCCATCGCCGACGACCTGGCTGAAGACTCCTGGCGTCGATTGACGCTTCCACCAGCCGACGCCGTTTTGGACGAGGAGCGCGCTGTAGAGGGGGTAAAAACACGTAGGCCGGAGGAAACCACCAGCCTGGAACAGTCAATCAAAGTCCTCTCCAAACGTGTGGGGTGGACCGAACTAGTTCAAACTCCGATAGCGGAGATACAATTTAGTACTGAGCATAGTCGTCCAATGAGAGAAGGGCACAACATTCCAAGTCAACGTCTGTGTAGAAGTAAGCGCTTCGACTACCCCTGCGAAGATCTAAGTACACATCGAAATCCCTGGGTCTGAAGTGTCAAAGTATCGCATTTGCTCGGCGACATTTACGAAGATGCGGGCAACGAGACCTAGTTCTCGGCGACTAGCACTTGTCAGCAAGAGCAGGGAAATACTCATGTGACAGTGTACTCTGGCTTTCATACTTGGATCGCGCTTCCATCCTGTCCCTGAAATGACAATTGGATGTTGTTCGCGCATTGTCACAAACAGTCAACCCACTCATCAGTATGGGGAACAATGGCGCTTACAGCGGGTGTAGTCCTACTGCCAGAGCGTGCTGCTGCAGGCGATGGAAGTTCACCGAATGGTGCGTCCGCCGGACATGCTGTCACTACTAGCTTGACGAGCTGAGAATTGGTAAGTGTACTCCTATCGCTGCTGTACACCCTGGCCCCATCGGAATCTCCACGTGAGTGATTTGGCACAACCGTCGTAACGACTGCTAACATTAGCGCTAGTTGAGGATGCACCTCTTGCTACCCCGAGGTTCTTCGCATCGTCTTCCTTCGCCCGCCTGGATGCTGTGTTGCAAGGAATGCAACAATCTTTTGGCACCCGTTGCCAACTCTCATGCCTTGTTCTCATTCCCCTACCTGTCGCGGGAATCTGGCGTTTACTGTCAACAGCCTAGTAGGCGATCCGCTCTTTCAACGGCAAACTCAGACTGAGCGACGACTCTTTTGCCAAGGCCGTGTACCAGAATGTCGGACGTTGTTTCTGGCCTGGGGTCCAAAGGGCTTCAATGCCGCTTGGACCGGGGCCCATTCAATCACCCAGCTCATACTTTCGTACTGTTCGTCGCATGTCGGGATTGTATATCACTAGTAGTAGCCCATAATGCTATCACAACGAAATTGTCCAGAGGCGTTGAGAGAAAATTACATTCAGGAGCAGGCACAGACTAAGGAGTGCCAAGCTTAGGTAAATGGTAGGCATAGACGCCGAAGAGCTGCGCCAACGTCCTAAATCCCTGCATTGGCGCAACCATTCAGCGTCTACGTCTACCACTCATCCATGCCTTCACCCATTCATGCCTATCACTTACCCATCCCCGTCCCCTTAGGGAAAGAAGTCCGCTAGTGTGAAGATCGGCTCAAGCGAGTCGATCTACAGAATTTGATAGTCGACTTCATAACAAGCAACACTTAGATGCTTTCCTCCTACAATAGGATTCGTTGTCAGTGAACAGAAATTTACAGAAGCAAAAGTCAACGGACTTGTGAAGATAGGTGCCACCACAGCTCAAAAGCTGATGTCCACACCTGAATACTCATACGTGTTCCCGTCAAAACATCATGTCACTTTACCTTGCAACATTTGTGACACCGCATCAAGAGCCATCAATGATGCGGGTAACGAGACCCCTCTGTTTTTACGGAACATGAATGCTTGCACACTTTGTTATGCTTTCGCCTCGTACCAAATCACAAGACCTCGTGAGTGCATCAGGCGAGGAGCAGCCAGCGCACTCATAATGATGGGGGATATTGGCGAGAAACTCTTGCCATTGTTTTCGCGGTCGAGTGCTGGCATGTGCGTCGAAAGGTCGTCTCCATTCGCTACATTGCTTGTAACGCAGCGTCCAGACTCGTAAAGAAAGAAGATCCAGACAGCGCACTGCCAGCAAGAGGTTTCTCCTCGACTAGTCCTGATACTAGCACTCGTCAGAAAGAGCAGACGATATGCGTAAAATCACTCATGCAGATATTTCGAAGGAACACTTCGCCAGTCTTCCGATGTTCCGTCCAGGTCGCAGACCCCCGGGCAAACGATTAGTTGTCTTGGCTTCTGTAGATCAATGCGAAACCGAAATATCAGTTGCGACAGCATGACCAATCAGCACACCGTTCGGTGATCTACCATTGCATTCAGCAGCATGCTTAGCAAGACTAGGAGATTGCGATTTCTGCGGCGCCGGTAGCATTTGACCCAGATTCCGGCAGAAGAAATCGAGTTTCTCGGGAAACTCGAAGACACATGCCGCTGTTCGGGTCAGACGACATCTTGCATGATCTTCTGCAGATATGCAAGTCCGACCAGTCACCTGCCGGGGCTTCGACAACGCGGAGATCTGCCTCGTTCTCTTTGTACTGCATTTGGTGGCCCATGAGTAATGTCGCTTCGGGCAGTGGCAAGAGGCTCCTCAGTGATCCCCAGTTTCTTGACGGACATTCCCTTGCCTGAAGTGTTGTCGCATTAAACTGGATAAGGCGTTAACTAACAAGACACGTACCAGAGCCCAGAGGCGAGATCGGTGTACGTGAACCACCAGATGAAGTCCAAGCTGCGGAGCGTATATTGAAGAATGGGAACTCACGCAGAGCGTCGTGGGACGACAGGAGGTAGAGGGTACAGTTTCACCATTTCTAGACGCGTCAGTCATCAACCATGTCTCGAATGAACGATCGATGCCTTCTGCCACTTCGTCTTCGGTTCGCTGAACGACGCTTGCGAGAACCCACGCATTCCGGGGCTTCCTTTGCCGCCTAGCCAGTGGATGCGACGTTCGCAGGCCATCTTGACCGCGGCGAGCTTTGCCTAAATGCCTGCCGGTTCCGGCTCGGGGAGCGCCATTTTGCAATGAAGGACTGACAAAGGCTCTCGAGAGTGTCGCCACGGAACCTCTTGGCATTGCCGATCGCTTGAATGGTGATGCCATATGGATCGGTGGAGGGGATGATGAGGCCCCGGTCCTGCCGACGGTTGTGCGGGCCTTAGTAGAAATTGGGAGACCAACGGCAGTGGAGAATGGCTCGATGACGCGGACGGTGGCGGAAGAGGTAGAAACAGGCTTGTATAATTTAGCGCAGCGGAACACTTCCGACGGTCGTTCGTAGCGAAATGGAAGAATGATAGAATGGCGCAGCGGATTCTTGGCCACGAACCGACGCGGGTGTCTGCATGCCGTCGACGGGGTACTTCGGTGTTTGATGGGAATGGCGTCCGAAAGCAGCCTCGGCGAGAGGCGTAATGGCCAACACGCACAACCGAATGAACCGTCACAACCTCGTGGCCGGCCGTGTCGCTTACTTTCGGTCTGGGAGCCAGAGGAGCGTCTTGGACATCGACTGTATATTCGATATCACTGGGGCATGAAGAGACCGGAACTGGTCTATATCGCTTGGTGACAGCATCTGGAGGAAAGTAACAAGGCGGCGCATGTCGCATGAGAACGCGGAGGCGCTCGACAGTATAGCACCAATGTGGCGGGGTAGATCTGGAAAGCGCAAAGAGAGCAAACGCGGGAGGGGGACAAGAACTGACTGGAGCCTAGAGTTATGACGGCTCGCCTTTTGTATGCCAGAGTGGAGTTCAACTTTGTCAGCCAGCGGAGTAGTCCACAACATCTGGAATACAATCGATGCAATACAGGGAATTCGTCATCAGGCTGACCATGCCACATAGAATCAGTGTTGATGAATATTGAACATTACCTAGCGGGATCAAGAAGGATGGGACGTGAGTGTGTCATGGCCAAGCAGATGCCCTTAAATGGTATCCGCTATGCCAGGACATGGTCACCTCACCCGAGTCAATGATTGGTGAAGAAAAAAAAGCGTGGAGTACGTGGAAGAAAAACAATAACAACAAGAAAGTACATTCGATAGCCCACCAACGACATGTACTGCTAGCTCTGTGAAGGGTACTGTCCTCCTTGCTGTGCCTGTGCCATCGTCGTCCGCTGCACCAAGGCCAAAGTGGGGTCGTGTCAGAAAAGATGTACCCTCTAATTGACCTATACACGAAGGCCTCACCTGCATAAGTGACGAAAGTCTCAACGCCTGGTCCATCTGCTCCTGCGTGAAATGCGGGCCAGAAGGGACTACTGGTAGATAATGCGCAGCGATACTGCTCGTTGGGCGGGGCATCGTGCTCCCGGGGATTTGCGGTGAGGACATCGGTGGTTGGGGCTGCGCAGACGGTGGGCGTGGAGAAGCAGTTACACCAGCATTTGAGGGGGTGACGGCAGTCCGAGGCGGAGAAGCTTGCCGTGCGACACCAATACCTGGCGAGGATGTCGCCGCGCGGGAATGGTATGGTGGTGAGAGGTGCGCACCAGTAGGTAGGCTACTGAGAGCGACCTGAGGCATAGCTTGTGCTTGCACTTGAACCTGCGCTTGAGCCTGCAGTTGCGAATGTACTTGCGCCTGCGACTGGACAACAGCCGTTATCGCGTTCGCGCGGGCTTGTGCTGCCTGAACCTGAAGTATCTGCTGTGGTGACATGCGCGCCGCTGCAGCCGACATCGGAGTCGGTATGCGCTGTTGCTGGGAAATGTTGACCTGGGGGACCGCAGATTGAGCACGGATTTGGACCGGTTGGGGGGCCTGAGTAGCTGCTCGAGAAGTACCATTGCCCGTCTGCTGTTGCTGCTGCTGCTGCTGCTGTTGTTGTTGTTGCGGTTGTTGCGGTTGCTGCTGTTGCTGCTGGGCGGCTGCAGCTGCGGCTACGGCGACAGGTTGTTGCTGTGTAGGATATTAGTAACTATACGATACGAGCAAGAAAAGGTCATCGACCTGTGCGCGCATTAGTTGTTGTCTCGCAAGCTCTTCATGTCTCCGTCGCGCCATTATCATTTCTTGCTGGTCCCTAGACTCCTTCTCCGCTTTCATCCGGCTAAGCTCGGCAGGAGTCAGCTTCGGCATCTTATTATATTGCCCATGCGTATCATGAATATTCGGAGGCTTCCTCTGGTTCACTATATGGCCTTTAACGATGATTCTCAGATAATTCATAAGAAAAAACGCACTACTTGCAGCCTTCTGCGCTGCCTCTCTTTTCTTTGCTGTTTTTCGTATCGTCTCGTACATAAGCGAGTGTCTTCGTCTCTTTATCGTGTCTGAACTGACGGTCACACCCGTCCCACCAGTCCCACCGCCTTGACCCTGCGCAACGCCGGTGCTCGCGAGGCGCCTCACACCTCTCGTCGTCATCTGGGCTTGCGGCGTGGATGTAGAAGGCGCAGCAGGTAGCGGCTTCTCGTCCACACCTACAGGAGAGGTCGCGTCTGCATGGCCGGGAATGCCGCTCGGCTTCCCACCAAACTTAAGGTTCCAGCGCTCAAAGCACTCCCAAGGCGTCCGTTTATCGATCGAGATTGACACGCGTGCCGAGTTGAAAGAGTCGGCGACAAGGGTCCAATTGGAAGGATACTTTTCAACGAAAGTCTTGAGCAAGGCATCCTCTGAAGGGCTCCATGCATGATCGAGCCGCTTTTTATTGTCCTTGGGAGGATGGGGAACGAATGTACCTCCAATGATCTGTGGTTTCACGCCGTCAAAGAGTTCTTCAAAGGAAAAGAGCATGTTCGTATTACTCATACGATTATCAAAGTCTGGACTCACCAGAAACCTGTTCGTCGGTAATCTTACTTGACGAACTCTCCGCCTCCGTAACAGCGGCCTCTTCGGGAGGCACCCACTTCCCGTTCTTCCACCGCCTAACAGGTTGCAAGGAGCTGAGCAACGTGGGCTTACACACCATGAATCTACCCATGGGCGTGATTTTTGTGTACCCAGTGTCGTCAACGCGTCTGTTGTCTTCCCGCTCCGACTTCTTATCAGACTTCTTTTTCGGCTCTGAAGGTGCAACATCGGGTATGCCAAGCACCTGGAGGTCGGGAAAGAGGTCGGAGAGGTCGAGAGAACGTATAGTCTCTCGATCTAGGGCTGGCAATGATGAATCTTTGGTAGTGAGATCCGAGAGTGCTTTGACGAGATCGAGGTCATCGTTGTCCACGAACAATTTGCTGTCGTCGGAGTATGCGATCCGCTCTCTCAATGGTGCGTACAAGTTCGATTTGAGCACCGACTTGCCCGAGCTTGGCACAGGAAGGCTGCTGGTTTGGGATTCCGAGCTTGTTTGCGAACCAAGGACTGGATCGTTCGAGTCTGGTCTGAGCCCCGCGAGATCGACTGCCTCCGTCTTCGTCGCCTGCGTGCTCCTGGCATCGCCATCCCCAGCTTTATCTCCTTCAGGCACCCCAGGCTGAACGTCAACGTCCATCGCATCCGCGTCCCTCTGCCACGCGCTACTCACATTCCCCAACGCCGACGAGTCCTCCACGTCCTCCACTTTCGGCCTCAGAACGCCGTCAGGACCCGTACTTTGCCTTTGACTACTCTCACCAGACTCGCCCGACCCTGATCTCGACCCACTCCCCTCCAGCGCTTCTTCAAGAGCATTCCTTGTCTCCAAGGCATCGACGACATCCCTCTGCTCAGCTTCAGCCTCGTCATCGTCATCTCCGGAGTCCTGATCACTGTATGCTTGCTCTTTATCACATTGTTCGCCTACGACTCCCTCATTGTCCACTTCCATGTCCTGTTGTTGTCGTCGTTGCTGTAAAGGACCCGGAGCAGATTCGGTCGTACGCGGTGGCTTCCAGTGCATACAAATACCCAGCTTGACGCGCTCTTCACGAGTCCCGGCCTCGTGCCATTCGAGAACAGCAGTAGATATGTTGAAGGCAAGAACATATTTCCATTTGCGTTCTTCCCGGAAGTCGACACGCATCCATTTCTGTCGTCAGTACATGAATAAGCACGTCATGTTATCTGCATGAGGATAGCAAAATTCCACGAAGGCAGAAAATGGAAAACGCAGGAGATGCGAATTAGGATACGTACCATCTCGTCCAACAGATAATCCCAATGCGTCTTCGTTATCCCTCCTAGGTTTCGCTGCCTTTTTGGCTGCCTATAACTCCACTTTGCGACATTCTCGAGCGACTCGACGCGCTCCAGCGTGCGCACAAGCCTCAGTTCTGTGATTGCGACCTGCACAACGCCGTACGGGGTCAACAGACAATCAAAGGAAGACGGTAAAACAAGCATACACTCCAGTCCTTTGTGCTTAAACACTTCGTTGCCCTCGATACTTTTCTATGAATCGGATTTGCACGGATGATCGCACCCCACTTGGAGAATCCGAGTGGCGCCCACTCCTCTTTGCCTGCTTTGGCCTCCGTCTTGTCCTTGTCCTTCTTTTTCTGTTTCAATTTTCCCTTGCGGAGATACTCAGGGGGAAGCGCTTTAAGAGGTGGAAGGTTATAGTTGGGATTGAAGTGATGATGCTGAATCTCTGCTGAGCCAGTCGGTTGTATTGGCTCTTCGAGAATTCCGCCTTCGGCGTCGCCGAAACTGAAGTCAGGGAGCGGAGGAGCGGGAGATGTTGGCGTGGGTATGAGGAGAGATGGTTGAATCGATACAACATCGACGGCGGTGTGGATTACCATTGGACGCGGAGGTACCTCGTGAATGGGCAAGGGCGAGGGGGAAGCGGCGGCGGCCACGGTATCAACAGAGACGCCCTCGCTCTCAACGTGGATTTCCATTGCCTGTGCAATTACAGGTGAAGAAGATGGAAGCACCAACTGGGGGGACTCTTCACGAATGTCTTCCATAGGTTCTGAGGTGTCCATCTCCACCACCTCGGCCCCGGTGACAGGCGGGACGCTGACGCGCTGAGGGGATTGGGGTATTTCTGGCGGACTACGAAGTTGCGAGCTGTGTCGCGATACGACAGGACTATGATGCGACGGGGCCGATGCAGAACGAGGTAGTGGACGAGGTGGCGGAGACGCACTAATGCAGGGTTCGGGTAATGTCTGTTCTCCTTCCTCTTCCTCTTCCTCTTCCTCTTCCTCTTCCTCCTCTTCCTCCTTCCCTTGCGCCTCTGTAGGTCCCTGAAGGGATGGGGTGGATTGATGCGAGGGGGGGAGCTCGAGTTCCGCTGTAGCCTTTACGACGTCGTTGATCTCTGCCTCTTCATCCTCCTCCTCCTTCTGCACCGGTGATTTGGATTTGGTACGTGCAGGTGAAGCAGGTGGTTCGGACATCGGAGAATCGAGATCAGGTGCAGCTTGTTCTCTCGGTCCTTCGGTAAACTCCCCGGAAGGAAACGGAACGGAAAGCTCGCCATCGGACAGATTGAAGATCATACCCGATTCTTGGCTGCCAAAATGACAGTTAGGATAACAGTGTGTCTCGGCACACGAGACCTGGCCGATGGGTAGAACGGCAGAAAGGGCAACACTCACTTCTTGCTAAGATCGAACCTGTCCATGAAGTGCTTTAACCCCTCGTCCTCGCCCTCGTTCCCATGATCGATTTCATCCAGCGCGAGGAGAACGCTGACATTGTGTTTCTGCCGAATCATGAGATACATCTCACGAAGGAGCACATTTCTCCGCTGTGTGATTGCGCTGTGTAGTCTTCAGCGTGCATCCCGATGGATGATGAACGACAAACGTACTGGAGTTGAGCCACGCGTTCTGTTACGAGCGACTCTGTACACTCTGAGGACATCGTGAAATCGTTCGTGCAGAGACCTGGCTTGGGTGTAAAAGCGAGACCGAAAGTAAGCCAGCTCCAAGTCGTACTTGAATGGCTTGTCGTCGATGTCGCCGGCGACGCGCTCGTCCGTGACTGTTCAAGTTGGTCGGAGGACGATGCGGGACAGCGAACGGTGGGCGGGGGGTCGTTTCACAGCGGGGGGGCGTTTCGGGGGGG
>JBBPOF010000193.1:0-36229 GCA_038091315.1 Porphyrellus cyaneotinctus | reverse complement strand
CTTATCGCCAGATGATCCGACATGTTTGAGCTGATGCGTGCCGTCACTAATGGGGCACAGCACATACTTAGGGGTCAGGTCGTTGACACGCCCCAACAAACTTGGTTTGTTCGGCACGCCCGTGGGCGCACTAAATCACGCCATCGCCGATTCGTATTTCAGACGCAAGGGGGCATGACTTCGGCGGATCATACGAGGACCGCGTTTCGAAAAAAGCACTATCGCGGTCATATCGCTGGCAAACTAACGTTATATTGGGAGAATTCGTGTTGGAATAACACCAGGTTACTCCACGAACGTAACAGAAGGGGATAGATAGGTTTTTTTTTTGCGGCGGTCGCCCACCCGAGGATCACAACGTGGAGACCAGTTGATGCATCGATCACGGCTTCGTCTTGCCACCACGCCCGTTGTTTTTCGTTCCTCCCTTCCTTTTCGTTCCTGCATCGAGAAATTAGATAATTGAAGTGACCGAAACGCGAAATTGTGTACCTTGCTTGCCAGGCTTGGAACCCTCGTTCTCAGAAAACACACTTGCGGTATCGTTATCCTTTCCCGATTCATCCTTTTCAGCGTCATTCACGTTTTCGTTAGAATCAGCAGTCATATCGTTACTACGTTCACTTGGTGGTACAACAGGGTTGCTAATCGACACATCATGAGAACCAGCCTTTGATTCCGCCTGTGACAAATTCCGAATGAGCAGCTGTCAGAACACAATAACTGTGCAACTCGCCGAAGATGAAGGCTCACCCACTCCTCCGGACATGGGAGAAAGCAATGAAGAAAGACTATTTGCCTCCTGCGAAGCTGTCTCTTTGGGGTCCTTTGCCTTGTCTGTTGCTAGCTGCAGGACTGACGGAGGGGAAGGCGACGCCGCTTGAGGAGCTTTGGATGGAGGCACCGGCGCTTGTTGTTCGTGCGGCACCGCTGCTCGCTGCGCCGTTGCTTGTGGTCTCGTTGATTGCGTTGCCGCTGGCGTTTGCGTTGCTGTTAACGGTGTTGCCACTGCCGAGTCCTGGTGTATGATGGAGGCGATAGAGGGCATAGTGTTAACCGAAGAACCTCTCGCATCAGCTGCCAACACACCATTAGCTCGAGGTGCGGAAGCACCGTTCGCCTTTGATGGGTTGCCGGCTGGAGCTGGACCAAGTTTAACGGTGGTGTGTGACGCGCCATTGACGCCATTGGTGGGAGAAGTCACAGAAGACGGGGAAGTGGGACGAGAACCGAGCTGAAAGATCTCCCGGATAAGGACCTCCACTTCGGTGTCCTCGAAGTCCTCAAAGGTGGGCGTGCGGATCCCGCTTTCGGAAGCCTGAAGACGCAAACGTTCACGCGCCTCGGCGATGCGGAGGACCGTCTCCATACCGAGATTCGTACCTTCCCTGAAGGAGAGCGGCTTGTCCCGCTTGCAGACGGCGATGTAAGATGGGATGAGATACAGTCGACTAATGCTGTTCTCGTGATAGATCGAGATCTTCTCGACGGCCTCGATCTCGATCTTTTCGAGCTCTTGGACGGCCAACTCCTTGACGTTGTCAAAGGTCCAACGGTTGGCGAGCTTGAGGATGCTGAGCCAAGTCTCGAGCGGGGCTTCGTACACCGAGTATTTGCTGTTCGTCGTCAGCAAACGACGGAAGCGCAACCAAACATGCAACGAGGTGGGCTTACGGGTTATAGAACACCCAGAGGAAGCGTGCGAAATCCTCGCTCTTGACATCCTCGAGAGTGTACGCGTTGTGGTCAGTCGACCCGCGATCCTCGTCAGGGTTATTCGTGGTGCTAATCTTCTGGCGGAAGAACAAGGACTCGCGCTCAAAGAAATAGCTGTGAATCCGGTAAAGATGGTTTTCGACCTGAGGATAGACATTAGCGCCGGGTGAGGAAGACGAGGAAGACGTCGAGACTGACGAGGACGGTCATATCGCCGCCACGCAGATAGAAATCCTTGTGGTGGACGACGCGCGAGACGCCATGTGATGACGAGTCGGGGCCAGCCATGAGTGACTCTGTAAGAGAGAGGAGGGAAGACGATGGAGGAAGAGAGGGCTTGGGCTCCAAGGGAAATTTTCGAAGCAAGTCAAAATATACGTTTCCTGATTCCAGTCTTGGAAATCAAGTTTGGTTTCGGCTACACGTGTTGGCTACACGTTGCCCACCATCTTCTCCCCCCTTTTGTATTTTCTTCATCAACCCCCTGCACCTCCGTTGCGTAACCGGGCCCCATTGTCGCGAACACCGCCTGGATCATGTACATTGGCGGCGAGGCTATCATTGGTCAACATGAGGCGTTGTTTTTGTGTGAATTTTCCGCGGTATCTCAAGCGACGCTACTAGCAGGGACACAATCCTGAGTCGCGCCCGGGCAGGTGATCGCACGTCTATTCACACCGCAGGATTACATCCTGTGGAGCCCAGGTCCAAGGGCATCGGAGTATGACCACTGATCTGACGGACCCAGGACAGATCCGTGGTATGTATCAGTACATGCGGCTACCTGCATGTATGGTTCGAGGGCCGTCGCTGATGGACTTGGGCAAGAAGGGGGAGTATCTTCACACTCCTATCGGCAGCAAGGTTCATCACGTATGATAATCTGCGCGTCAGTTTGTTGTGGGCTACAGTAATAAGTTTGAGTTGTTCCGTATATCACAGGCGAAGGATTCCCGTGCGTAACATGACACAATCAAAATGCCTTGCACGGACGGTGGGGATCCAGGGACTGGATGTGCTCGTGAGGTGGTGATTCGACCGATGCGGCCATTAGCTACATGCGAAATGTTACCTTAAAAAATATTACGACTTTGTTGAACGGTGTCACATTATGGAGCTGTGATGAAGTTTGAAAAATCATACAAACAAAATTGTATTAAAAAAATACAGGGCGACCGGTTGCTGCTCGAACTGGTCGCCATTGACTGTAGGGGCAACCGCATGCAACCGGTTGCACTGATTTCGACTAACTCAAAGACTGGCGGTCCGAACGACTAGTCCAAACTTCAATCATCATCATCCGACTCCGAATCCAAAGATGCGACATCGCTCTGTCCCCTGCTCCCCGCGCCAAGGGGAATTATCCCCGGAAAGACATCTTTTGTGCCATCATCTATAAGCAGAGCGAAGGCGTTAGCATTCAAGTGGAAGGTGGCAGTGACGCAACCAACCTGCAATTTGGAACACCCGTTTTATAACCTGCGTGAAATCCACCGTGCTCGCGTCCCGTGTACCAGATGCAAGTTTCGGACGATTCTCACCCCACTGGTTTGAGACGGCAATCAAGCTCTCCCTGACCGCAGCCACCTTCAATAGCAACTCCGCGCCAAGAAGCGCGAGGTCGTCGTTTCCGAGCGATTCTTTCCGTTTCGCCAATTCATCCAGTCCGGGAATAAGCCACGAGTGAATATCGTACTGGACGGCAAGCGCCACCTTCTCCACTGCCGCCTTGCGGACTTGATTGTATGGCATATTTCGAACAGCATGCTTGTGGATAGCATCACACGCCCACATCTGGGCCAGTTTCACGACGGGGAACCACATATCAAAGACTGGGGAATTAGCCGGTATTGCGGGCTCCTCCAAAGTGCTGGAAGTGGGTGTAAGGGACCGCTGTACGTATTTGAAATGCAGAATGAGAACCATAAGCCTACCTCATGAAAAGCACCTCGAGGAAGCGCACGAACTCCACCTTTTTAATCCCATCTAGGCGGATGGGCTTGTCGTCGCTCGACCCCTCAGCGTCCTCGGTTACAGGGAGCGAAAACATATCTCGGAAGACCCCAGACTGGGATTCTAACGATCCCCGCGGAACTCTGAAGAGACAATTCTCCACCTACGTCGCCACGATGACAAGAAAGCCTTCATGGGAGCAGGCGTACTCACCTGGATGGTCACCAGGGTCATGTAGAATCGACCATCTTTCTCGATCGTGGTCATTCTGCTTCACAGACACACTGATCACAATCGCTTATCTGAGTCGGTCTGTCTATAAGGATTGCCTCATGGCACGCATGTCACGGCGCAATGAAGTCACGAGTTCATCAGTGTACAGGATCTGCGCAATCCAATTACAGATAATCTAGTAACGACAACCAAATTTCAGAGAGGAACGTCATCCTGATCATGCTATTTTAGATTATCAATAACCACGCCGTCTTCTGGCAATGTTTGCGAGGTTTGGACTTCTTCGGAGCGCCGACATGATCCATATCGTTATCTGCGAATAGGCAATTCAATCACGTTAGCATCCATCTTTCGCGAGTGCGAGTGTGTGCGGAGACACGACAGGCCGAACTAGCCTGAAATTCGGAACACGCGCTTTAATCACGCTCTCGCGGACGGCAGCCACCTTGAGTGCCAATTCTGCGCCAAGCACCTCAAGGTAATCATTTCCAAGTGGTTCTCTCCGTTGTGCCAGTTCGTTCAGCGCAGGAAGGAGCCACGGATGTATATCATAGCGGACGGCAAGCCCCAGCTTTTCTACTGAAGTCTTGCTAACCCGATCGTATGGCATCTTTGCGATGGCACACCTGTGGATCACGTCGAATTCCCACATCCGTGCTAGCTTCACCACATGAAACCACGCATCAAAACTTGGGGATGGCGATGTGGTCTGCGCTGGAGGGACTGCTATACGTATTCAGGGTCCACGGATGTGCTTACCCCGCGAAAAGTACCTCGAGGAAGTGTTTGAATTCCTTCTTTGTGATCCCATCCAGATGAACTGGATTGTCGTCGCTTGATCCCTCTGGGTTTCTAGCTTGAGGGAGTGAAAACATACCTCGGAAGACCTTGGACTGGGTCTCCAGCGTTTGTCGAGGGAGTCTGAAGGGACAGTTCTCCACCTATGTTGCGGCAGTGAGGGAAGCACCTCGAACAGAAGCAGACGTACTCGCCTGGATGGTGACAAGAGTCATGTAGAATTGGTCGTCTCTCTCGATTTCGGCCATTGTTTCAATTACCAAACTCCGAGGAGTACGTATCATGTATAGGAGCCTGTCCGGGTGGCAGTGCAATCGAACATGCCATGCCACGTGTCATGACCGCCGTTCACCCACTAGCGCCGAGATACATAGAAACAATCAATCAAATGCAGTCCCACTTTGTAGAGTTTCGACGTGGGTTATCCGCGTGCTTGTAGTCTGAAAAGGCGCCCCGTAGTAATTTACTTTTGACGACACGAAACGCACCTGTCGCAGACGGTCACATCGTGGTCGACACAAGGGCTGCGATTGGGGTGTCTACTTCCTGTGTACGACCGCCAGGCCGGACCGTCCGCCATGGATAACCCTCTGGAGTTGCTCGAGGAGGTGGGCACTTCCCAAATACTGCTCTTCTCTGACGTGTCAATACGGATTTAGAAATTCAGAAGAGTAGAACAGGCGAGGGAGCGCAGAGCACTCCACGAACCTGAGCTATCATTGCCTGAATCTACGGACCCTACGGACCCCTTAACGGAACCAAGAAAGCACAAGAAGCCGGCGGTCTCGATAAGTCAGTTCGGAAAGGTGACTTGTCTCGTTCTCGAGGTTGTGTGCCCTTTCTGATTCCCATTAGCAAGAAGAGCAAGGAGATGATAGCACACGTTCGCTGGCGCCGTCGCCTCTGTCGGCCGCAGCGGCCAAGTCAACATTTTATCATACGCTGGCCAACGTGAGCGATCATCATCGTTCAGGGTTGCATGTGACGCCGATCGGAGTTTTCCAGCCGAGGAGTGTCGAGTCTTTTGTGTTGGAGAATTCCATGCAGGAAATGCACGACAACCATGAACAGCATGAGATTCAGGTCGAGAGAATAGCCGGTCGCCAAACACTTCCCAGCGCACTGCTGCCACGGCGTTTGACACGTGCACAGTCGCAGATCGATTACACATCCATCCGTAGGGGCATGGTTATTGACGTGTCGGTCGAGACTACGATGGAGTCATCCCACCTCCAGGCTCTCAACGTACAAACATCGACTGCATACGCCGTGAAACCGTCACGATCGCGTGCAGCTACCGTGGGTGCATTGACGTCCCAAGGTGGTCTGGTGGAACGGGCGAGGGACTTTGCGCGCAAACTGCGACGAAAAAGTCGGGCATGACACTTGCAGGTTCCAGCCGGGGGCGTTACAGTGGCGTTCGAGAACCGGAGGGCCATCTTCATTGTTGCCAAGGTGCTGGGCGTCTCGTTTTCATTGGAGCTGTCGCGAGAAGTATGTGCTTACCTGAGGTTTTTCTTCTATCTCCATCTATACCCACCATAATTGCTTTTTGTCATGGCTTCTTCGGTGGCCGAGTCGTTGGTATGACGGTCGAAATGAAGCGAAATGACTTGAGTCGGTTCGGATCGACTGAGCTCCGTACGTTGATTTACGTTTCGGATGGCGACCCCCTGGTCAAAGTTGGAAACGCACAATTGTGATCTCTCCTTTCGTCACACACCGCCCTCTCATAAAGGTGCAGTCAATCCTTTCATTCCACCTCATTGTCTCACTTGTTAACACCATGTTCAGCTCGCCCAGACTCCTCGTCGACAAGTGCACCCCTCGCGACAGGTATGCGAGGACACACATCCCCCTGAGCACATCGCTCTGCCCCAGCGCAGACGACTCCCTCCTCACCGCAGTGCGTCAGAATTCGCCTATTTCTCCACGTACACTAACGGTCCTACAGCACACCCTGACGCCCAGCATCGCAAGACGTCGTGCACATTCATCGTCTGACTCGCAGGGGTGGAAGCTCCTTCCGACACCCATACGACCCACGTTCCGGCCTCGTGATTACGAGCTGCCACCATGTCCAGAAGACGACGATCGGTCCGAGACCCATACCATCGGTCTCAAAGTCCTCCGTCGCTCCCTCAAAAACGTCGAGTTCGACCCATCCTGTCTCGATTGTCTCGATCAACAGACGCTTCTATCACCCACAGAGTCCTTCTCAGAAGTCTGCTACACCGAAGCGACGCACGATCAGGTACCCGTGCCTGTACTCCAACCGCTGCAGCCGCGTATACGAAAGCGTACCGCGTATTATGACAGGACCGCGATGAGCGAGGAAGATCCTTATCACGATTGGGATGAGAACATGTCCGTCCGGTGGACGTCGAGGCCGCCAAAAAAGCCGGTTCGTCAGACTGACATCAATTGACGTCACCTATGGCTGATCGTTTCATGTTAGCTTCCGCCCGTTCCCCCAATTCCCGAGCATTTGAAGAGTCCCCAGGAGCCTGAGCCACGGCCGAGCTATCAGCAGTCTGTGCTCGCGGACATGGAGATCCGTCTGCTCCGAGTCACCAGTAACCCGGGCGATTCTGTACATTATTTCCCCGTAAGGCGAAGCGAGGACTCGAGAAAATCCTCGCTCGAATCCCCGTCCGTCCTGTCGACACCTTCAAAATCGTCTTCCAAGTCGAGCGGGGCGCTGAGCCGCCTGGGTAGCGTCCTTGGCCGTGCCCGCTCGAAGTCAAGATCAGCTTGACTTTGACTTTTGGGACCATGCTTTTTTCTTCCACCATTCCCACCGGGCCAGACCCATCTGTGTTTGTTTTTCTTCACCTACGTTCGCTCCCTGCGGCATCTTTTTTTATCAGCTCATTATTCTAGCCTAACGTCATCACACCTGCACTGTTAGCTCTCTTGTTTCTGTCGACGCTCTTTCTCTCACAGCATGTTCTACTGTATCGTTTCCCTGGTGGTGTTTAGCATAACTTTTAGGATATATTGAATCCCTAGTTTACGTCGTTGAATCTCGCATACCATGTCTGAGCTCGACAATCTCATGGACATGTCATTAGAGTTTAATTTTCGATTTCGGGCTTGAAGTTTCCATGTGAGCACACGGATCACGAGTGGTCATAATGATGGTATCCAAGGGCGGAGCGCCCCCATGTGGAAACATGAAAGAAAACATGCATCGCGGGTTTGTGACTCTATGCGGCGCCGTCGGATAGAGTCTGGGAACATTCATGACGCTCATCCGATTGGAGTGATGTGGGCTTGTCTCATCGCGATGGAACACGACAAAGGCTTCGCGTGGGCAACTCTTCAAACAAAAATGCCCTATGATACAAAACCTTGGGGGTTCTACCCGCAAGTTTGCCCCTCGAATGACGATATGGCGGTGATAAGGATGGCTCGGTTCGTTCTCGGACCGCCATCTATGAAATAGTCGAGGCACATACACGTAAGCGCGTACTCACAAACGTGATGAAGCCATCAAAGTGAGCTTCCTCGAAGGCTCGAAGCTCACATCCGCGTATTCTATATAAGACGTTGCCGTGGCGAGGGTGCCATGGTACGAGAGGGTCTCCAGGTCCAAGATGGTTATATAGCGCTCGAGGGGCTCAACAGCACGCACACACACAAGGAATGTGTTCGACCAGAGCCGAGAACGAGGGCGCGTCATCGAGATAGCGCACCACCACCACCACCTCGTACGGGCTGTCGTCCGAGGGTGTATCATGATTGATTCAAGTTTCGGGTGCGTTCGCACCGGCTCATTTCATTACATGTGTACGTTGGGCGCGTCCGCCCAGCAGCGAGTTCTGGGCGAGCGATATGAAGCGAGTCCGGAGGTGTGCGGCGTTTGGTCGTGCGCTCGACGTGACAGGTTCTCCGAGGCCACCAAATGGGGTGTAGCGATATAATCTCATCTGCGTACTGTAGCGGTACGTAACTTGGTCGTGGCCTCGGCGAGGAACGACATGAGAACGTATTTGGTTTCCCTCGAAGGTCCGTCCAGGGAGTTGAACGGACGGGCGGTTACGCTGATTCACCCATCGCAACTGGGTATTTTCGTCCCACCCGCTCAAGGACCTCTGTGGTGGACTCGCAGGTTGAATCGCCGCGCCAACTACTACTCGCCATGGCGTTTCACGCCGACTCGTTGCGATAGGCACACTGCGCCCTGGACGCATGCTCGGACGGCCCCCACGGAGCCCGTCGTCGCCCGACAAAGTCAGGTCCTGAGGTTGACAGGTCTGGCACCAGCGGACGGGCGCGCGTCACAGGGCAGTGAACTGGAATCATCATTTAATCGACTTGTCGTGCCACGAACGTTGACAGTACATCATCATCATTCTCGTCCTTAGTTTCGCTTGTGGTGAAGAAAGTTGCCCAACGATCAACGTCGTAGATCAACCCTAGACCTGCCTGCCAATGCTTGGAGCACTAGTACTGTCAATGTGGCTGTAAAATGATAGCACGGTGAGCACCTGGAACACTTCCCTATCGCGTCACAAGCCTGTTTCTGACGTGACAGATAGGGCTCATGGATGTCGGACGCCTGTGGGCAGTTTTGGGGTGCAAGGCATGACTGGTGTCCAACGGGGGATCCGACGCTGCAGTTGACCAACGTCCTGGACGTGTATCGCCCTCTGTCAACGTTTCAACGTCGAAGCGCTCGTAAAATGAGGGTGGGATGCTGATTACATAGATCTCCTTGGTGTTCGGACTCGAGGCCATGATGTTCCGCCTCAAGCTCAGGTACGCCGCGATCACATGTACGGAGGCTGAATTCACGAACATCCCTAATCGCGCAGAATACTGTGCGTGGTGTCAGGGAGGGACATGTTTATTCGTACCCGCGAAGGCATGGGCCGACCTTTTCGGGATCGAGACACGGGTGACAGCGCTTGTGCTTTGGCTGTGACAGTCTGGGGTATGTGATCAAGTAGGGGTCGTCTCACAGGACGTGCGTTGACTACCAGCACCTTCTTGCGTGCTTTCAAGACGAGATCCCGAATGGACGGGAACTTCACGACACAGGATCGCGGTTTCTAATTCGAGCGTCAGGCTGGACTTGTAGGGTCTTGTCTCTGAAATTTGACAGCTCATCCTCCGAAGGCCCCGTCCTGCCCCGTCCCGCTGTTTTTGGCTCCTGGGGAACATCGAATCTACAGGCCGATCGATGGTTTGTATTGGGACCGGGATGTGTCCGCCGTCACCTAGGATTGCTAACGTGCGACGTCGGTGGATCGAGCCGATGAGCGGGTGGTTCGATGCATGCCACATCATGGATTAAGTATATTTGGCTAAGCTCCAATCTGGTTGCTCGTGCCACCATCATATTATCGATCATATCCATACTAACCCCCTCGTCTTTTCGTCTTCCGGACCGTACTATGTACGCCGAACGGCGTAAGTCGGGATACTACCGTTTGTCCGTGATCACTTGGCGTACTTGTGATCAAACACCAGGTCGAGTCAAGTCTCGCGGAGACATTTTCGGGATCAAAATTTGGTCTCGGGGCCCCGGGTTCTTTGACATGACTCTGGCCGGAGTAGGAGCGGCTGATTGTCCGGTCCATCTGATTTGGGATGGACCTGCCGAATCGTTCACGTTGGCATCCTTGGCTAATACAAATGCATGCTATTGCCACCGCCATCGGAGGGAGCAACCACGGCGAGTATTGGTTTTTCCACGTCACTCTAATGGTGCGTACTTTGCGGATTCAAGGTTTTGCCATTACATGCTGTACTCCATCTGTAACGTGGCAGGGATAGATGTTTGCGATCGGATGCATTCGGGACTTGGTCTCAAGTGTGGCAGGATAAGCTATATTTCCAACGTGACTAGACTACTTATCCTCAGCCTCGGCAATGCGCACCGTGCCTTGCAGGACGGAAGTATATTGACCGTATTCTTTCGACGCTCATAGAATTGGCCACCGTTCCTTGGGTGCTGTGCTTGCGTTCCACCGCGGTCCAGATTCTGCCTAAACAGGACGACACACAAAGAAGTAACCCAACTGAGGTACATTGCTACGTGACTATCGGCATAATCATTTCCGAACGAGTGGACAGAGAGGAGAGCCGTGGAGATATAATGTACCTCGCGATGGCGAGCGAGCAAGCTGATAACCATTCCTTGCAGTGGCGTGCGGTGCAACATCATCCGCATGGCACGTCGCCACCAGGAGGATGAAGGTAGGAGACGGAATGCGGGTTGCCATTTGGCGCGTTGGGGTCATTTGTAATAGCCAGAGTTGATTATTTGACATGACAGTCCATGCCGTCGGCGTCGACGCGGTATGTGGCGAGTGGAGTGACCTGCGGACCTGGTGCCTTGAACCTGCTGGCTGTGCAAAAAGAATGCGCCTTTCGACCAGCCCGTTGCACCCTCACAGGACCAAGTCGCGAGTTGGCCACGCATCCACGAATCGTTCCGATCACACGGAAGGAAGTGTGAATCTGCTGACGTTGTCCAAGGGAATGTCCATGTGATGACCAGAGCAGAGAGTTCGTGAATCGTCGAGCAGCGGTTTCCATGCGCTGAGGAGCAGACGGTTGTCTGTTAGACCGTCGCTTGCGGGATGTCTACGAACACGCGTTTGATGAGAGATTTTTGTGTGAAAGCAGCATGGCCGTGTCAGGGGATGACGTCCACCCCTGAGCATGGCGCTGGAAAATGAACGGCATTTAACGTGGTGAATCGCAAATTAGTTATTCCTCCGCCGGCGGAGTGAGCCTTGATATGAACGGATTGTCCAGTGCTGCATGGGAGAGGACGGATATCGAGTGATGGATGAGGATGAGGAGGGATTGTTTGGGTGTCAGGGGCTCTATGCAAACGGTTGAATACATTCGCGGGAGGGAATGACAGAGGCAAGGATTTAAAACTGACGTGCGGGCGGCGATGACCGAGATAAGGGGTTGGGCGTTCATACATCATTAATGACACATTTGTGCATGGGTGGCGGTGCGTGTTCGTTCATTGCGCCATTGGACGGAGGTTTCGCTGCGCAAGCCGGTGAAATGGATTGACGCCATGTCAAGGACGAGTTCAAGGTGCTCACCGCGATCACTCATTAATGAGAACGAGAAAGCTAGACTAGTTGAGAATTTTCTCGGTAGTTTTTTCCAATGAGGGAAGGGGGCAATGATCGTGGTATATTTGGGGCGTGGAAACTGCCGTGTCAAGTGTGAAGGGCAGACCAAGGGACTTGCGTTGCAGCAATCTTGAGTGAGGCACGAACTGTGAACGATGACACTGGTGAGGGACGTGAAGAACGTAGTGGATGGGATGCCCACGGTGTTCGCACGTTGGCCTGAAAATAGACGAGAGGACTGTGTCGAGCTGTGACTGTTGGCAGTGCCTCGAAGCAAGAGGGTAGTACGACAGAAATTAAATATTATATTATATTTCTTTTCTTTTCTTTTCTTTTTTTTTGAGAAATTCGAAAATAGGTCAGGAACTGGTTGTTGATGTGCCTGAGCGATCTGATTGGTCGGTCGTAGATCCTTAGCAGTCCACTTCCAGTCCTCTCACCGCACCAGTCCCTTTCTCCCTCCCCTCCCTCGATCCTCCCTTCCCTCGATCCTCCCCCCCCGCCCCTTCCCCTCGTCCCCTCCATCTCGCGCCGTCGTCCTTACCGTCCCCGTCGACGTGCGCAACGAACTCGTCACACCACAATCCTCCCTGTACCCCGCTAGACGCTCGTCCCAGCCATGGCGCGCAGGCCCACCTCTTCGGCTGGTGCGTCTCGCCCCGTCACCTCTTCTGGCTTCCGCCACCCAGTCTCCAGCCGCGCGCTAGACCACGCTCAATACGTCCCTGAGAACGAGAACGCCTACCTCGAGGAGGACGAGGAAGACGAAAGCGACGCCGACGACCTCTTTGCATTTCTCCCACCTTCGACCGCAGATCAACAGAGAGACGCACAGAAGCGCCACTCTCTCGAACTTTTCCACAACACGCCCCCCTACCCGCATCTTTTCGCCCCTCCAGCTGCCCCCGTCGCATTCCCCTCCCCAACATTTGATCCTTATGACCGTTTCTCTTCTAACACTGCTGGCCCGTCTGGTCCTTTTCTCCCTCCATTAGCAAACATGCCCGTCGAAAGCCCCCCTTCCACCATGTCCCAGAATACCGGCAGCGACCCGTATCGTATGCGCAGACTCAGCACCGCACGCCCTCCAACGTCAGAGACGAGACCCTCGCGAACAAGCGCTATCAGTTCACGCGAAATACATGTCGACTTGCTGTCGAGTCCACAAGAAAAGACCCTCGAAGGCGATTTTTCGCATTCATCCCGCCGAAAACGGAACACGCCTTCGACCATAGCTGACGATACAGCAACGCTCGATCTCACGCCGAGCATGCTAGAGGAAGACAGTCGTGACGGCGGTTCGATCAAGTGTGTTTCCTTGTCTTACAGCTTTCCCTTCCCTCACAATTCCCCCCAGGATGGAGTTCGACTTTGATGCCGTCAACGAAGAGGACAGTCCTTTCCCAGAAGTGCGCGCATCCGTCTCAAACATCGATGACCCTGAAATGCCAGTCATGACGCTGCGTATGTGGATCATAGGTCTCCTGCTCTGCTTAATCGGCGGGTGGGTCCATTCAACCTCCATCCATTTTAGCCCTCGCTTAATATTCGCAGATCATTGAACACCTTCTTCAACTTCCGGCAGCCGGCACCGACAGTCTCTCCCCTTGCCCTTCTCATTATAAGCTATCCCATTGGCAAATTCTTTGCTTTTGTCCTCCCAATTAACACCTACCGGCTCCCTCGATGGCTTGGCGGCCTTGAATTCTCGTTGAACCCTGGCCCTTGGAATATCAAGGAGCATGTCCTCGTCTACATCATGGCGAACGTGGCCATTGGACCCCCATACGCCATCAACGCCATCGTCGTCGCCGAGCTCAACTACCACGTTCGCCTCGATTATTGGTTTAGTACGCTCTTGGTCGTCGCCACGCAGCTCACGGGCTTCGGTCTTGCTGGCCTTTGCAGACGTTTTTTGGTATGGCCAGCTGGCATGGTCTGGCCCCAAAATCTCGTGACGT
This sequence comes from Porphyrellus cyaneotinctus, assembly GCA_038091315.1. Lineage (NCBI taxonomy): Eukaryota > Fungi > Basidiomycota > Agaricomycetes > Boletales > Boletaceae > Porphyrellus > Porphyrellus cyaneotinctus. The sequence goes on along the minus strand of JBBPOF010000193.1, from coordinate 22,458 downwards.
GTACATTGCTGAACACTCTCCATGCGGAAGACGACGAGACGCCGGGGACTATTACTCGTTATAGATATTTCCTCCTGGTCCTGTCGGGTGCTTTCTTCTTCTATTTCATACCAGGTGAGTTGTTTCGCTTATGGTCTTGAAACATCCTCACACGTTGTTAGGATACCTCTTCCAAGCTCTTTCGGTGTTTTCATGGCTATGCTGGATCTTCCCGAACAACGTCCCGATCAACCAGTTGTTCGGCGTATCCTCCGGGCTAGGAATGAGCGTCCTCACTTTCGATTGGAATCAGGTAGCATGGATCGGCAGTCCATTGATGTTCCCATGGTGGGCCGAAGCGCACATATTCGTTGGCTTCGTGTTGTTCTTCTGGATTATCACGCCTTTGCTGTACTATACAAACGTACATGCTCTTTCTTCTTCGAAAATCGTCTTGCTAACGCTTCTTTCACAGACTTGGAACCTCGCATATTTCCCCATCAATGGCAACTTCCCATACGACCGCTTCGGGCAGTACTACAACGTTTCTCGCGTGTTAGACAGATCAAATCACTTGAACGTCACAGCATACGACGAGTATTCCCCGCTATACCTTCCTGCAACTTATGCTATGACCTACCTCCTCGCATTCGCCCTTTCAACATGCGTGCTGGTCCACACTGTCTTGTATCATGGTCGTAGCGTGATCAAAGGGTTGAAGAAGATGCGCATAGAACCGGACGATATCCACGCAAAATTAATGCGCAACTACCCAGAGGTGCCGGATTGGTGGTACACTTTGTTTTTCGTAGGATTCTTCCTCGTGATGGTGGTTGTTGTTGAGGTACGTCAGAGGATGGCTCGTTTACTTGTTCTTATTCTCTCTCCCCAGGTATGGCACACAACTGTGCCTGTGTGGGCCCTTTTGTTAGCTGTGTTGCTGCCAGTAGTATACGTGCTTCCTTCAGGATTCATCTTCGCAATGACCGGTCAAGGGGTAAAGCTTATCTTCTTGATATCACGCTCAAACTAATCACGTTCTTTAGATCTCGTTGAATCTGTTGGCTCAAATCATTCCCGGTACACTTATGCCTGGCAACCCCATTGCAAACATGGTCCGAAAGATCCAATACACCATTTCGCTTGCTTTTATTGACATTGCTTGTATAGCTCTTCAAGGCTTACGCGGTGCAGACACTGTTGGAGGCGACTGCGTTCGTTCAGGACTTGAAACTAGGTCACTACATCAAAGTACCTCCACGAGCGACGTTCTTGGGTACGACATCCCGTACCTTTCTGTGGAACATACGCGATCTGACAATGTGCAACAGTGCAGAGTGTTGGGACACTACTCGCTTCCTTAATCCAAGTTGGTGTCAAGGACTGGATATTTCACAATGTCAAGGATATCTGTTCACCGGATCAGGCAAGCGACCTCACTTGCCCACATAATTCAGTATATTTCACAGCATCGGCGGTCTGGTATGTAACAATCACCATTTTTACAGTGGTGTGCTTACTCCGCTATTTAGGGGCCTCATTGGACCAACGCGGCAGTTTGGCCCCGGATCATTGTATCAGCCTGAGCTGTATGCGATCATCGTCGGCGCTGTTTTACCTCTGCCATTCTGGCTATGGCAGCGGCGGTATCCAAACTCGTGGGTCAAGTTCGTCAGCACGCCAGTGGTTCTCAACGGCGTGTCATACATACCACCTGCCACTGGTATCAATTACTCGGCATGGTTTGCGACTGGGTTCGTGTTCCAATATCTCGTGCGAAAGCGCAACTTTGCATGGTGGAGCAAGTTCAATTACATTACGAGCGCCGCTCTAGATAGCGGTGCGTCCATTTCTCTTGATCGGTGCCGAGCTTCCTGATAGCAACGCCACCAGGTACTGTTCTGTCGACCATTTTAATTTTCGCCACTCTGGCAGTGAGTGTTTCGACCCACGTCTCTCCGATGACAGGATGCGCTGAACACGCGTTTGCAGTTCCCAAATGGAGGCATTTATCTTAATTGGTGGGGAAACAACGTTTTCCAAAAGAGTAAGCCCGTCTCTGCCATTATCGCTCACGGGTGAAACGCTGACACGTATGACAGCCGCAGATTGGAATCGTGTACCGTTGAAAGTGATACCTCAAGGGGGCATTCCGTTATCTTAATGTACTTAGTGCGTGCAAAGCATCTGCAGCAATATCATCCACGCCATCTAGTCCCTTTTTCCATCGCCTTCCTTGAATACATGACGCCGCTAGCTCTGTTTTGTTCATTTCAGGCACCTGTTGTGCGGTATCAAAAGAAGACTTGCCATGGACTTCCTTGCCTTTGCCCTGTTTCAGCCAACTACCGTGTGAGCCGTTCGTAACTTGCTTGCCATCGGCGGGGGAGGTTCCTCCCTCATGAATTGCGATGCTTGGCCATAGTACATGCGACTTCGTCGGATGACACGTTTCGGAGGGAAGGAACGTCACATGTTTGCGCGCGGCCCCCGTGGGCCATTACATGTATGTACAATCCGTGATTCGATGCAACGTCGCATCGTTTATCCGGAACCACCCAAGCGCTCTGACAACTCACGTTTCGCCCTCGTCGGTACCTTTTTTCTAGGGCGTTTGTATTCTTTCCTAGAATAAGAAAGATGGGATACGATTGAACTACAGTAGGTCGGACCGCATGTACGTGTGGTACGTGTACAAGTATGAAAACGACGGCGATGAGGATATCGTGTGGCATGCATCTGCATTGGCGTCCAAGGGACAAAAGGACAAGGGCAAGGATAAGAAAGCAAAATGGCTGCGCTGCATCGCCAGATCACCCCCTACCTCGACCGCGCGACCCACGTGGTGTGCCTCGGGCGTTGCCACGTCCTGACAAAAGGGCAAGGGGACGCCAGTGTGAGATCTGTGTGCGATGGAGATGGAGATGGAAGGACGAACCTCTAGGAAGGCCACGTCCGCTTGTGCCTGTGAAGGTGTGAAGACAAAAAGCGTGTGCAGTGTGGGCGTATCAAGGACGAGTGAGTGCATAGATGATGGGGTGGAGCCGTGCCAGGATCGCGATCAGAAAGAGAATGGTGAACTGGGAAAAAAAAAAAAGAAGAGAGAACGAAGATGACGAACCTCTCGCACCAGGTCCTGCACCTCGGACATTCCGCCCTGCTTCGCGTGCTCGTGTTTGTTCTTCCTTGACCGCGTCCAGGAGGGTATCCGGTACGCGTAGATATTTGATCTGTTTTTTTAACGCGTGGCCGCCACAACGCAGCATACGACCACCAGATGTCACACAACGAACAGCAACCAAGGGACAATCACAGATGAGATGGTGCGATTGAACCCAAAAAAAAAAAAAAAAAAACACGGCGAGACTCACCGTACTCCCCCGAATATAACATTCCTTGAGTTTCCAGAATCGATCACCCTCGGCGCTCGTCTGGTACACCTCGCGCAAAGTGATGTTCATAAAGTTGTCGCAGTTGACGAGATGGCCGTTGAACGTCTCGCCGTTTTTGAGTTCTACGAGCTTTTGTGTGTGTCAGTGTGCCCAAGACCTGCGCGTGATCAGTGCAAGGGCTCACCATCGGTTTGTTTTGGGCGGCGGTGAGGAGGGATAGTGGGAGCTGTGTGAGATGGGGTGAATGGGCGGCATGGAACGGGACGATCGTGCGTTACCATTGTGGCCGGCGATGGAGTGATTGGGCTGATATGTGAAAGGAGCGTCGGACTCGCTCGTTGTGACAAGTGGCAGTGCAGAGAACGTCCATTTGACTTGTACATACCTAGGCTACATAACATCGATTCCAAATAGAAGATACTTACACACAGAGAAAAATGGATCAGACGACGAGCTTAACAGGCGAGGTCACAGACTTCAACATGACATGACCCTCGTTTCCAGAGCTGCTTCCATCGCTCTCTCTCCACTGGACCTCGCCCTCAACCCGCCCACGTGCCTCATGCACCGATACGACGCGATGGCGCCCTCTCCCAGCGGGGTCCTCTACGTCGTGTTCGGAGACGACCTTGGTACCAAACAAGTTTTCGAGCGAATACGTGCCCTCAAAGGCACTGTCGAGTTCGACTTGGACCTTGCCGACAATCGTTTCGGCGAGACATTTCAAGACAGAGTCGACGGGGCTGTCGGTGAGCTTTAACACGACGTCCCCGTGATTCGACTGCGCGTCGACTTCATACTCGCCACCGGTCGCGGCGTTCGAGGTGAGCGCAATCTCTGCGTCGATCTGTCTGAGTACAGGTTCAGTTTCTGACTGTCCCAGCAGACAAGAAGAATTGCATACCCATTCATCGAGTGTATCACAAGGTAAGTGGGATCTTCGCCTTCACTGTGCAACAAGTTCACGGTCGGTGTGATACGACCATTTACAGTGTTCAACTTGAGGGAAGATCGGACATTGAACTGACCGTCCACCTCGCCATTCAGCGACGAGAATTGGCCGACCTCGGAGGTGACTGACTAGATAGCAAAAGTCGGTGGACGAGCAAGCACTAATATCATATCCCTTACCTGGACGCTAAGCCTGCCGTTGGCAGATGTGAGTGAGATCTGATCGAATAGGACAGTTTTACCCAAGGCTGCTACGTTCTGACTGTAATTCGGCAATGTGGTCTCGAGTTTCTTCACCGATAAGGGACCCTCATTTCCTGCGGGTAGAGTTACGGTAACGTCGAATTCAAGACCATCCTTGAGCGCATGACGGTGACGAGGGGGATGCGGGACAGGGGGAGTCTAGAGAGTGTAGTTAGTAAAGACTCGATGGAACCAGGCGACGACGACGAACAAAGATGCCGACACCATATTCTCTTTCGGCCCTCTCCAGCTGACAGACGGTAGCAAGCTCGAGGAGCCTCTCATCAGTAGAAGCTACTCGAACGCGAACGTCTACCGTGTCGGCGACTTCCGTCGACTGTTCGACATTGACCAGACCCCCCTGTAGCACACCACGAGAGACGAGGAAGAGGGCATCTGAATCGAGTGGGAGGGAAAAGACGGTCTCAGCCCCATAAGGATGGTCCGGCGACCACGATGGCTGGTCGTGATAAGTCCAGTTGGTACCGCCCACGCAGTGGCCGATGTCTTCATCTGGTGGTGGCGGGTCCCCAACTCTGTCAACTGCCCAGCGCTACGACGAATGTCAACTATATGTTTGAGGAGACCAAGTACGATGACCACATACCCATGCGTGAGGTGCTTGGGCGTCAAAGGTGCGCTGTCCGTATGAAAACACCAGCCAGGTGAGAGTCACGATGCCAAAGGCGATCCAGTGACGCTTCGCGATGGATCGGCGTCCATGGGTCTGTCCGGGTTCTGCGTGGACAGCTTCTGAACGTAAAGGCTCGAGGTCAGTATAGCCTTCCTCGAGCTTGTCAGGCCTGTCAGAGTACATGTCCGCCTTGAAAGTGTCCATGGACGAGTTGGAAGAATGTGGAGACGATTAGGAGAGAGGTTCCTATGGCAGTGATTCATATATGGCTATCGGAATGCCGCCGCACCGCACGAGCGAACGTGCTGCGGCGTAGTTCTGTTCCTCTGACTCAGCGGATCGCTTGACAGCTTCCGCAGGCAGGTTGAAACACCCAAATTATTTCTAGTTAGGCTACTTGAAGTTCCGATGCAAACAAAAGTCCGGACTACCAGAAAGTCGGATGTGTACGTGATCCTTTTCCGTCCTTGTCCACGTCAGATCCTTCCACATGACAATGTCTGCAAGCGGCCGTTCCAGGCTGTTCGGTGTTTGCACTGCGCATGCCGCCGAAACGCACTCTAATGCTTCGACAACCGTTTCCATGAAACGTCACGCGCCAGAGTGGAACCACGAGGAAATTCGATTACATCTCGGCTCAGCAATGAACCGAATGGTTCAAGGCCCGGGTCTATTTCCAGTGGAACCAAAGCTAAACGAAACCCCGGATGTCGGCGACCTATCGTACGTTGTTTAGTAACTAGATCGGACATCGTCTGCTGAACAAGCGCATACCGTTTTCGTCAGGATCGATGCTAATAGCGGTCCCAACTCCACGCCGGAGACATCGAGACTTTACCTGCCGGGGGATGTAGGAGGGTGACGCGGTCGTCCCATGTACCAAAAGTCCGGATGTCGCTGTAATTCAATATCCAAGTCAGCAGCTTGCCAGTGGCGCAACAGATGAACTCGAGTCTGTCGACCCATAGATTGATGCTGCCCATCATATGGATACTCAAGTACTCACCCATCGACCTAATGATTGAAGCACTCGGGTTGTATCGTATAACAGTATCTTGACCCTTGAAAAAGAGCAATACGAATAACGTGCTAGTTTTTCCAGCGTCTTGTTTCGCTCGTGAAAACGTTGACAGCACAGAACCTCGACGTACCTCATGAACTCCCTTGAGACGATTCTATGCTGCAATCAGATATAACAAGACGAGGCATACGCATAAATAAAATGTACACGTCCGATTCACCATTCAGCGCACTGTCTACCCGATGTTCTCGCCCAAGTATGACCACCATCGTTCACAACACGTCGAGTTGAATTGCCTCCCCCCATTCATTTCCATCCGCTTCCACTCCCAGCCTCTGCTCTGGCCTGATATCTATGATTGGGATCACGGGCACGACAGTGTTTCTTCGAGAAGTGGGCCGCGGGAACCTGAAGCCGGAGTCTATCCCTTTCCATTGACCATGCGAGTTGCAGTCGTACATCTCGCGCACATTGATGATAAAGCGAGGCATCATCTGGCATACGGTTATAAAACAAACTGTGTCCAGGACGAGAAGTGTTGTGCTATTTATGTCGGGCTCATGGTCACTGAGCCCAACAACAATGTTGTAGAGCGTGATCCTAAGAACATTGGAAGGCTGGTTAGCACGAGACAACAAGGACGGACGGAAGTGGAAGAGTAGAGACGTACACAAGGAAATAAAAGATCCCATCTCGCACGAGTTGTTGCATGCAATGGTTAAGATGCCACTGTTTGGTCGCTTTATACACATGCAACAACTGCTTCAAAGCCTGGATGATGGCAAGCATCAAGATCATGCCAGCAAGGATAAGTTGCGGGATGGCAGTATACATGAAAAGCAGGGATGGAGCATTCGGGTTGGTGAATGTGGTATTGCAAAAAGAGAAATTGATAACTGAAACAACTTGAACTGTGACTGGAGCAATGGTAGTGAGGATCATGATGTATCTGAGATTGCAATGGCATGTGGACTCTAGAAACATACCTGAGAGGTGGGTGTTGGAACTGAAGTACACACTTGCAAAAATCAAGGAGACAATTACCTGTGGCACATAGATAAATAGGAGGATATAAAGAATCCTTTTAGATTGATTCCACATTGCATATACACGCAGAATCATAACCACTGTAATTGAAATCATGGTAGAGGATAAAATCAGAATAACCAGCCACTCACAGTTTGCAGCGGCAAGGAATATTGGAATTGCCCATGAAGTATACACAAAGAGTATGGTACCTTTGGAGAGATCATGTCTTGATATTGATATTGTGAAAGGCCATAAATCCATATGCTTACATCTATGGAACTGTCATTGATACCATTTGTAATCACAATTTAGGTGCATACATCTACAAGAATATGGTCATGAATGGGTGACAAGGTGTGAAGCAGAAATACTCACTCTCACAGGACCAGGAACAAAGGAACTACCAACTGAATTTTCTGATCAGCACATTTAACCCTGAATTCAGTGTTTACATACCAAGACTATCAATACTTCAGAATAGATGTATTGTTAGTCAGACAATTTGTTTGAAGTACTATTCACCTACATAGCCCAAGAAAGACCAAAATATCGGACCTGTAAATTTGTGGATTGAGAGTGTGATCTAAAGATTCCATGAGTTTGTATACATACCAGTACAAATAATGTAGAGACCCATGTCCAAGGTCTATGCTGTGGTGCATCTGAAACATAGTACTTGACTGATAATTCTTAATTCCTTACCCAAATGTACTCGATCTTTGAATAGTTAGCCAACAAATCAAATGTAGGATCAAACATCATACCTCCCCAGAAAAGGTGAGGACTAGAAATGTGGTCGTCATTTTGATTTGAAAAGGATAGCATGAATGGCTTCCAATATCACTCACAATAATCATATATAACAGCAGTGACAGTAACAACTGTATTCATCCACGAGATCAGTATGTCATTAACTAAGAATGTAGTGACCTTACCAGATGCAAAGTCATTTAGCTGGAGAAGCTCCAAAACCGACTGCAAGTCAGACGACATGGCGTGCACAAGGGACTCTGGATCAGCAGCGTCCAACTGTGTAACCAAGAGAGATCAAGCGGAAGGAAGGAACTAGAGGTCACTCTCATGCCACTTATATCTCGATGTGTGATCCTGCAATCTCCGATGATAAGGCAATACAAGATGGCGATAGCAGAGGGTGATGTAACTGTACCTTCGTTGTTGGTACATAGTATCCATTTCTGGTCAATATGGGTTCTCGTCCGAGAACGCGATCATATCATCATCCACAACAGGAAGCATTGGAGGAGTGTTGATGTCCGAAGTTTTGCCAGAACAGTTACTTTGCTCTGGCAACAGTACATTTCTGCCATCATGTTCATTTCAGGGTGCTCTATGAATCAACAGACCGGAGTCTGCTGCCATCTGAACATCATCTATGATCAATGCCCGAGCAGTGCCCTTTGGTCTCCACGCCAGGTACTCACGCTACATATATCATGCCAGTGGGCATATATTTGATTCAAAACTACTGTCTATGTCGACGAGCCACGTCCACTGTTTGCAAGTAAAAAAAATTGGGGTTAACAAACAATGAAACAAACCGACCATCAATATACCACAAAACCCGACCTCTCCACGGTCCTCATAGTAGTTGAAGAGGCGGAAGTCATGCAAGAAGCCGTGATCTGGACCATATGCATGATCATCAAAAGGGTCTGGGCAGTGTCACCGTCGGCGTGATTGCGGAGAGTCTGAGGCTACTTTTCCAGAGCCGGTTCCTAGATAAGGTGAAGTTCGCCCACAAGGCCACTGCAAACCGATGTTTTGCTTGCTGTCCACTTTGATACAGATACCTGATAACCCCGCAGCAGTATCCCGTTCCCCAATAAGTCCCGCTGGAATAGGACATTTCTCTGATTGAAGAGAGTGAGGTCCCGTTCGCATGATATGTCTGCTACATGAGGGGATCAGCGCTGACATGGAACGGAGACGGCCAGTCACCTTCCAGACGCACAAGTAGCGCAACGGCCACAAATAGCCACTCTTGTTATGCGGTTCTTGGTCCATCAAACCAATCAAACGCGCCACGTATGGACAAGGGAACTATTGCGCTGCAAGGTGCACGTTACATTGTGTATGACCAGACCATTTCACGTGCGCTGCTCATTCCAAGACGCAATGTTAGACAGAGAAATAGAATCAAACTGACTCTGAAAAGGAACGTGCGCGAGAACATGGAAGGCTTGTGAATGCATATGGTGCACCGGGGCACCCCACACGCGTGTTTACATTGCATATGTATCCCACTTTCGACCCAAATACGATAGGCGGGAGCAGAGAGAAGGCATTAACTCCACCATCGAAAGTCCTACAACCAAACGTGCCCGTATCGTGGCAACATCCTCAATATCGATCGACCGCATGGTCGAGTTGTGCGATACGCTGGAAATGCCCGAAAGGAAAAGTCGATCCACGGAGACAACAGACGGACTTGGCTGGGGTACGAATCCAGGATGAAATGCAGATGGGAGAGTTGCAAAGGATAGATGTGTTCTGGCGTCGAGGATGAACAAGAGAGGGTGATGGGAGGTGTAATAAGGGAGAGACTGTTCGAACGAATGCTCACGGATGGCAGAAGGCGTTCGCAATATCTCTGACTCTCTGTCATCGTTGCTCCATGCGTGGCGAGATCCGCGCAAGATTGCGTACCTAGCTGGGAAGTGTATCCCAACTGATAACAGAGCATGCTTGTCGAGTACATCTTGATGTGCAGTAGGTGGTTTTGCGTGGCATCGAGGTATTTCTCAGCTCTGACAAAAAATCGGTGCGCCCAAAGGGTTTAACTTTGTAGTTCCTGCGAGACTATCTCCTTGTCGTTGACCCTCATGGGGTTCTTGTTGCAGGGAGTTCTTGCCACTTGGTGTTGGAACGAGAAAAGACGCTCGGTTACACGTAATGGCGGAGTCAACGACGCTGTCACGATGTTACCAAACACACAGGATGATCGTTCCTTCCATCAAACTACGTCCGTGGGGCTTGAACCCGGCTCTACGTTATCCAAGTCTGTGTGAGAACGGTATATGCTTCGCACTTCAACATTCTGACCCTGACCGCTCATTTGACCGACCAGATGATGGACGATGTACCTCTTGATCTTTTGTATCCTATACTCGATCATCTCGACCGACCTGACTGGGTGAACACTGCTCTAGTGAGCTCAACATTCAACCGTGTTACCACTCCACTCTTGTACAGGGCTATCTCTTCTCGTATAAGTGAAGAAAAGGTGTACATTAACCTTTCATCCTTTTTTCTATGGTCTGATCTTCGTTTCCAATAGGATCTCTTCCATCCTTGTTCCACGTTACTTCGACGACCAGAATTAGCACAGTATGTCCGGAAGGTCACTGAAACAGGTAGCTTTCCTTAAGTAATTGTGCCTGTTTCGAACGAGGAAATTGACCACCGAATGAGGCACTGTCCAGATTCTTCGTCGCAATAATCCACAAATCATTCAGGACATCATGGCGGCATTGCGACTGTGTACGAACCTTGTGTCTGCGGAGTATATCGATGATACGGATACCCCGATCCTTAATTTTTTGCCGATACTGCGAATCTTGACTACTCTTCCACTGAAGGAACTCGTCATTCGAACTCATCATGACGTCGGAGAAGATGCTTGGGTACTGCTGAACAACGTCAAAGGCATCCGTCGCCTTTCTGTGTGGTCATTGAATTCAGGCCCCCCACGAGTGTTGCAAGGCTGGGCAGATAAACTCGGTTCGACTTTGACACATCTAGAGCTTGGGGTACGCTCCTTTCGGCATACTTATGAGGATGTTCAAGCTCACCTTCACAAATATTGTCAGCGATGTGCTGGTGTCCCTCCCACCATCCTGATATCGGTGTTCTTGAAGCTTCCACTGCTCCGCGGACTTGGATTAAGAGGCGTTCCTAGTGCCGCTATTCCTGCCATCATGTGTTGCCTGCCGAATCTTACCGCGCTCGACATCGAGTACTTGGGATCTGGAAATTATCGTGTCCCCTCCACGGCTCTCCCTGCGTTGGCACAACTTACCGTTCGGACTGGGTCAGTGGATATCCTTGGCCCGGATGGGCTATGGACGTGGATACGGTCGCTTTTTCCGCATATAGGGTCGCTCAAGTCATTCACGCTCAGTTCATTTTCTGTATACGGCCGCATAGCGATTCCATGGCCATTTGTCGTCTTCTTGGCAACAAAGCAAGGTCAGTCTCTCGAGGAGCTGAATATCGGAGCTGCAATGTTGAACCTCGACTCCTTGTCACAATTATGTCTGAAATGCCCTAACCTGAAAACCATAGATTGTACGGTGGCTGGTCCAGACGTGGTAAGTCCTGCCCCTTGCATAGTATGTATTCCGATGCTTATAAACTGCTCACAGGAATCAATTGCCAAAGCTATAAGCAACGGAAACTCGCTCCGTACGCTCAGCTTACATGTCATATGGATAGAGAATAGTGTAGCCGAACCCTTGGCATCCGACTTCGGCACCAACTTCTCAGAGGACCCTGACGAGACCGCACATGGTCCACCATACGTGGGCCGTTCGCGTCTTCCCCTGGAGTCGAGAAGCGTAGTTTTTATGATGGAAGAAGCCCGATCGATGATGCTTCGACCAGGTTCCAAGTTGCGGGCGGTAAGGTTGGGAGATTTTGCTTACACTGTAAGGATGAAGTTGCTACTCGCGTGGACGCATTATTGAGTGGCATCTTTTTTCTGATGATTTCAGGGTCAATGGGTGCTGGCAAGCCCAAAGTCTGCTCGATCTGATAATCGTTTGACCTTTGACGTGGTCAGGGATACTGCTTTGACCGCGCTGTGATTTCACCACCTGGAACAGTCTATCTGCGCAATTGGGGTCGACCTGTACTTTACTATAATATTTGATGTTCTTCAGGGAGAAATGTTTTCAATGTACAAATGTCGATTCGAGAATCCTCAAGCACATCCGATTCGCTAAAATTTTTGCAATCATACCACTAGCACCTGGCAAATTGCGGGATGGACCACCTCCTTGGATAGTTCCTCTTCTCCCTGACAGCGCGAATGTCAGTGAGCCTTCAGACGACGACCGTCCGCAAGGCATAGTTCGCTATCGTGAGGGTCCAGAGGGTCCTGCTCCCCCCCTCATTCGTATTCCGGAGGGGTTTCAGTGCTTTTTTTCTGGGATTTTGGTCAAATTTTGGTTGTAGGGTTCTGCACACCGCAAATCGGGACCGGTAAGAGCACACCATCGAACTCTTTCCCAAATCCCCCTGGAAAATGAATTCCGACGTGTGGTACCTAGTACGCGAATGTTTCCCTTCGCCTCGTCCCGACTCCTTGTTGAATGGATGGGGATGATAGGTTTTTGCACGTCTTCATCCTCTAGATCTCTTGAATCTCGCGTGTACCTGCAAGTATTTCAGACGGATTCTGATGGCCAAGTCATCAGCATTCGTCTGGGCGATCGCTTGCCGCCAAGTCGAGGGTCTACCCGACTGCCCGCCGGCTGACCGGAGTGAACAGGCATATGCAATTCTCGTGTTTCACGACCGTTGCCAGGTGTGTATATAGGTCGTGCATTTACAGACACATTAGCCTTTGTCGTCGTTCTTCCTGTCCTCGAATGGTCGATGAATCCATCCTACCTGCGGAATACGTTGTAGTACAACGGAGTCAGTGGCATCGCTATTCTAGGTTACGGTTCTTGACCGCACGAGTCGCAGAACTTTCAATGTGGTTTGACAAAGCCCAGGTGGATTCTTTCAGACAGGCGTATAACCACTCATCCAACAAGAAACAATTTCTGCGTGACAAAAGGCAGCAGTGCATGGCTGTATATGAGGTCTACTCTTTTTGTTCGGCTGAGGGGCTAGAATCTGAGATGACATTCACAACATTTGAGACTATGTGAAACTTGGGCGGAACAGACAAAAGTATTAGAACGTCAGCGCGAGCGAGACAAAAGGTAAGCCGTTGATCTTAACTGTCACTTTTTTTACATTCTCTGGCATAGCATTTTGGAACGTCTCGAACAGCTTGGTTGTGGACCCGAGATCAGATATTTTGGTGCTGATCGTTTCCGTGAATTCCACCCAAGCCGCTCATACATGAAGGTCAGCTCCCACCGAATCATGAGACAGCCCTTGACCAAAAGTTGGTTGTTGATAGAATGGGCTCAAATGTTACCCGCGTGGCTCGGGACCATGAATGACCATCGGCAGCGGAGACTGGAGGAGGCTGTATACTCGCCACGTTGACAATTATTGACATCCGAGTATGATATTTACGTGAAGTCTCCGAACACACCAGTTTTCGACGTCCTTCCACATGTAGACAAGCTTGCTCGTTTCCCTCCCTTCCGAGACATTATCAAGGCTCCAGAAGAAATTCAGTTGGGTGATACGTCCTTCACATCTGCATTTGCACAGCTACCCAAGTTGGCTATGGAGTGGAAGAAGCAGTTCGATACTGAGCCCGGCGGACTCATTCGCATTCCTCCTCACTCAGCTTCGCAAGATGCATAATCTCGTCAATCCGCGGCATCAAACAGTGTAACGAGTGTGGACAAACTTCGCCTAGCCTGTACTGGGCTCTGCTCGCCGGGCTACATTTCTATTGGCTATTCGAAGCTGTTTCGTACCACAACGCCGACGGAGATTTCACAGAGCCAACTAGATCTATTCGGGACCGATGTCGCATTGAATTCTTGGAGGAAGCTCTCTACGTTGTCCGTACATGTGGATTGGATCCGAACGTGGCCACCTGGAACGATATGGACGGAGATGCTCGTTTGAGGTGCCTGAATTTCGAGAACTCGAAGAATACCGTCATGAAATGGGGCTATGCAGTATGTTGTTTTTTCGAGCAATCATTCCCAAGCTTGAGGCTGACTGTTGAATGATAGACGATGCACGCCAAATGGAAACACACAGCGGAGTTTCCTCCACGTTGGCAGCTTGTCAACGTTGAACACATTGACACGATCGAGACTGCCGAGAAATCTGTTAAGGACAGATCTCCAAATTGTTGGAGGTGCCTACTGTGCCAGCCTCGTGTGGGGGATGCAATACGCTGCTACACGCAATTCAAATGTCACCTTGAGAAGGGGCGAGTGTGCATCTGCTATTCTTGTCGAGGGAGGCGCTGATCCCGACAACCACTCTTGTAGTCATGGGAAGGCTGAAGGACGCCCGAGAAGGCGAGCATTATGAATGTAAGCGTTGGGTTTTAACCCATGATTGGTCTTGTGTGGATATGGTTGAAGATGGAGAACAGGTGACATTCCAGGAACATGTCACTTAAGACCGTCTGTGTGCGCTGGAGGAAATTGCGTTTTGCACGATATATGACTGCATCATTTACATACGCGAGTGCTTGGTGTTTGGACAATTTGGATCTGCATGTCTCCAAACTACTGAATACTAGTATGTTCCCGCCTGGCTCGGCTCAAAAGGGCTTAGATGCCTTCATAAAATTGAAGGCAGAGCCAAAGCTGCCGGCCAGGCCCGGCCTACTAGGGCCTCGCTCAATGATCCCATTCCAGAAGTTTGTACGGGTAAGGATGCGGGTCATATCAGGGTGACCCCTGCACCGCATACAAGCCAGTGAACTTGGCAATGCCTGACGCTCGAACGGACATGGTCAGCATGTGCGCATCGGGACCCGGGAAGCAAGGCAGCGGCGATGACAGCGCAACAAACAGCGCCAGTGACTCGCCGGGAGTCACGCTGAAACTGTTAGCTAGAAAGAGGTCAAGTCAGCATTACAAACACGTCAAAGAACTCACCAACACCATCGAAACTGCCTGACAAGCCCGCAAATCGAGCACAGCAACCCTCAAACATCGAGCTTGACCGGAGAGAAAAGATTCAACAAAGCGCGTACCAGGGTCGAAACTGCTGCGTCAGGAGCTTCCAACCACCCGAGGATGTTGGGACATGGCTGAAGAACCGCAGGATGGGTCAGAACGTGTCGGCGAATGATTGGGAACGAACTACTCACCTGGGAGAGCCGCAGACGAGCCAGAAAATCCATACACCTAAGCGATCATAACGGACGACCTATACAGCGAATGGCAACGTCCCAAAGGCGATACGAACAACGACGGCGGTGAGACAAACGCGTCACTCCCTACATGCAACCCGCGACGAGGACACTAAGAAGCGGCCGAAGAACTTGCGAAACGGGTCAAATGTTGACGAAGGAATAGCTCCTTCAAAGTTGTTCTGGACGAGTTGGAAATGGCTCAGATCGGAGATTGCCGGCCAGAGGAGATCCTACCACGACCTAGTCATAAAGATCTACCAAAACATAGACCCAAGCTAACCAGCCAGCATGTCCACGGTATACATCGACCAAGCTACTGGCATCGACGCACCGGGCAACGGCACCATCGATCACCCATATCAGTCCCTCGCCTACGCTATCTTTTCCACTCTCTCTACCGAGACCGATAGCACGGCGTTCCAGATCAGAAAGAACGCCGATGCAGAATACGATACGCCGACGCAGTCTGCGACCAAAAAAGCCAAAAAGGATGCGCAAGGACTCGAGAAGAAGCGGTTGAGAGCGGAGGCGGAGGAGAAGGAAGTGCGGGAGCGACTGGAGCGGCGCGAAAAACGTCTCGAGGAGAGTCGGAAGGTGGTGCTCGTCGAGGATACGTCGCTGCCGACACCGATTAAAGTGAGTTTTTGTTTGCAATGGCCGTCAGTGGTCTGATCGTGTGCGCGCCTCTAGGCCAAGATCGTAAACCTCGAACGCTCGCGGGGCCAGAGGGTCCGCGTATCCGGATGGGTGCATCGTCTTCGCGATCAGCAAGAGATCATGTTTGTCGTCTTGAGGGACGGCACGGGGTACCTGCAGGCCATTCTGAGTGGTCAAGCCGTGCGTGCCCGTCTGTCTGGAAGACGAGACGACTGATTGTTTTTAGAACAAAACGTATGATGCAGTGACACTGCAGCTTGAGGCATCGATCGAGCTGACTGGTACGCTCAAGGTCGTTCCTGAGGGACAAAAAGCCCCTGGTGGGCATGAACTTATCGTGGATTACTGGAAAGTCCTCGGCGCCGCTCCTGGTGCCGAAGAAGCCTTTACAAACAGACTCAACGAGGTATCGTCCTCTCTCTGGTGTCCTGTCACTTTCACCGCTGACATTCGTCTTGTAGCAATCCGACCCCTCCATTCTCGCCGATCTGCGTCATCTCGTGTTACGTGGCGAAACGGCTTCCAACGTTCTCCGACTACGCGCTGCCCTCTTGTCTGCGTTCCGTGCTACCTATGCCGAGTACCACTGCTTGGAGGTGACACCCCCGTGTCTCGTGCAAACCCAGGTCGAAGGTGGTGCGACGTTGTTCAAGCTCGACTATTACGGACAACCCGCGTTTCTCACTCAGAGTTCTCAATTATACCTTGAAACCTGTCTTCCTTCGCTTGGAGATGTATTCTGTGTTCAAGAGAGTTTCCGTGCCGAGAACAGGTAAACTTGTTGCAAGATATATGATATCGCATAGATTTCTAACTATGTATAAATAGTCACACTCGACGTCACCTCAGCGAGTATACGCATATGGAGGCAGAACTGGCATTTATAACTTTTGACGATCTGATGACGCACATCGAAGCCATTGCAAGTTCCGATTTCTTTCGTTACGCGACTTCGGTCACTCACTTCGCTTCGCGTAGATCTGCGAGACCATCGGCAAGCTTCTCGCCAATCCAGCTTCCGCCGCGCTGATCAAATCCCTGAACCCCAAGTTCACGGCGCCCACTCGGCCATTCAAACGCATGTCCTACTCGGACGCGATCCAATGGCTCAACGACCACGGTATCCAACACGAGGCCGAGGACGTTGACGGCAACGCCATCGAGTGTGCAGAGGGCAAACCTATGATGGTCCCGCACGCGATCGGCGACGATATCGCCGAGGCCGCTGAGCGGCAGATGACGGACATCATCGGCACCCCGGTCTTCTTGTACGGGTTCCCTGCAGAGCTCAAGGCGTTTTACATGCAAAGGATGCCGAGGAAGGAGGGGGATACGGGACCTGTGTATACGGAGAGTTGCGATTTGTTGATGCCGGGGGTGGGTGAGATCGTCGGTAAGTTGTTATACTATGGTTATGTGGTTTGGACGATACTGAGCCGAGCGGGATCTAGGTGGATCGATGAGGATAGCGGACCCGCAGGAAATGTTGGCTGCGTATGCAAACGCGGGGATCGATCCTACGCCGTATTATTGGTACACCGATCTGCGCAAGTATGGTACTTGTCAACATGGTGGATATGGACTTGGTGTCGAGGTAAGACGATCAGTCAAACTTGAGTGTCATATTTTACTAGATTGTTTATAGCGTCTCCTTGCGTGGTTGGCCAACAGGTATACGATCAGGGAATGCACCTTGTTCCCCAGGTACGTGTCGTGTTTCAAAAAATACATGGAGCAGTAGTGACTGAACCTCCCAGATGGCCCGGTCATGCGACTCCTTGAGCTTATCGATGTTGGATATCGGATATCATTAGAATTGACACGTAGGATAGAGATTGGGGGTTTTAGAGTTCCGGATTTGTAGGTCGTGTCGTTGCCAATCATTCCATCTCCCTCGCGAAAGAGGATAGCAGAACCCGATCGATCTTTGAGACTTGGTTTATTTCACTCCAACGTACAACCGTACACCTGACTAGCGACCTGACGCCACGTTTCCTTGTTTACTGCGTATTCCTGTGCATAGTCGACCTCGAGGTGATGAAGGCGCCTCCCTACGATGATGAGGCTATGCAAGGGCTCTCCGAAGACCTCGCAAGGTTGTTGCGAGAGCTCCTCCAGGGTTCCGCAGACGATACGCTGATCGTTGGCATCACCGCCTACACGGGAGAGGGCGATGGCAAGGGTTGCGTTCGGAGATAAGACTTTTTGGTCTCGTAGTAACTCAATCTCGAGGAGCTGTGACACGGCCTGCGGGATCGACATGTACCTTGGAGGCTCATAGATTTTCCTTCCCCTATGATTGTCGTCGCCATGATTTACATTCGAGCATGAACAATGCGTGTGACACGAACCTGGCCAGATTCTCTTCGCTTTGCTCCTTGACCTTGATGTCGAGCAAGACGAGCGTGTGTAGGCCAAGATCGCTGTTTTCCTTGATACGGTTGTAGAACGAATCAGGTTTCCAAGTGTCGGTGAAAAACACGAGGGAGACAGTTTGTCCAAAGCTGTATAGCTGGAGGCCGGATGCGCCGACCGCGTTCATGATGGAAGCGTTGTGGATGATGCGGACGGGTATATGTTTGGCCCGAGCGCGGAGGACGATGTCAACGTGGGTGGTGGCACTGTGACTCGCATTGTCGGAAAACACTGGATGGAGAGGGGGCACGGAGACGCACCCAAATGGATCTCCGACGACGAGAAACGCGACGTCCTCCTTGTCTGCGTCGTGCAGGATGACGTCGCTTTCGGCCTCGACCATGTCCCGATCGGCGAGCAGGATGGGTTTACCGTAGAACGCTTCCTTGAGCGTTGCATCAGGGAGATGTTCGAACGAGGTAGACGCTGGATCGACTTGCCAGACGTTCCACTGAGACCATGAGGGTGCTGGTGTAGGCCTCGAGGTAGACCCTGGTGGACGAGCGGACTGCCTGTGCGGGATCATGACGGTGGACGTGAAGCTGTTCGTCTGCGTATACTTGCCTCCAAACCGCGCACGGTGATGTCCTTTTCGTCGCAGAGTCCGAGCCCGATGAAGAAGAGCATAGTTGTGGCGGGCGTACAGGTCATACAGCTAACTTCCACCTGCACCGCCGCATCCCCCTCCAAATCACCACGTTGAAGCGGCCTGGTCAACGATGGCGTGCCATGCCCCAGGACTACCGGATCTGCCTACTTTGCTATGTTACGCAGTCCATTAAATTTGGATACTGCAGTCACTCTGGACACAGAACAGAAAGAATGGATTGCTTCGAGTCGTGGACTCGGATGTTCATTGGAATCATTGCTCAGCTCTGGTCCTTGAACGTTCTGTTCTTCATGCTCGTACGCTTTCCATGGTTTGGTCCCAGAAGACCCAGCCCATCGTCATCGATAGAATCGCTGCTGCCCCCCAAGGTGATCGCCATCATCCTCTTCTCAGGCTCATTGTTCACGACCCCACAGGCTCAGCCGCACATCGTTGAGGAATTCCAATACTACATTCGCAACCACATACCCGCTCGCCTCATTGACACCTCCAAGCTCACGTTTGTCGAGCGCAGCGATGTCTTTGACGTCTTTTCTCCAGAGATCGCTCAAATCACTGAAGAGGACGTTCAGCGCCGGATAGGCGAACTCGGTTTGGGCTCGGACCCCGAGCTAGGCAACTACATTTGCGTGCGCAAACGCGCTCTTCGGGAGATCATGCGGGACGTCGTGCGCTACGCCATCTTTTCGCATCGCTGGACCGACAGCGAACCAACCTATCAACATATCTCTACCTCGGCACTTTCTGGGAGCCTAAGCAGGCAGCGCAACCGCAAGACTGTCGGCTTTGCCAAGCTCTTGCGGCTCTGCGAGAAGGCGCGCGCGCTGGGATACAGATTCGTCTGGTCCGATACTTGCTGTATCGACAAGACCAACGCCATCGAACTCAACGAGGCGATCAACGCCATGTTCAAGTGGTACGCAAACGCACACCTTTGCATCGTGCACCTCGCCGGCTCATTGTCCCTGGAGGATTTTGCGCACGAGCAGTGGTTCACGCGGGGCTGGACCCTTCAGGAGCTCTTGGCGCCCAGGCAAATCAAGTTTTACGATGTGACGTGGCGTCCGTTCACAATCCTTGCTAACGACAAGGACGACCTAACGCTCATGTCCGCTCTCTCGGGCGTGACCAGAATCCCCCGAGACGTCATCATCGCCGACAATAGCCACGGCGTCAAAGGCCATGGTGTCTGGGAAATCATGTCTTGGGCCGCGACGCGCAAGACGACTCGAATCGAAGACGCCGCGTATTGTCTCTTTGGCCTCTTTGACGTCCACCCACCCATCGCGTATGGCGAGGGCGAAAAGGCCTTTCCGAAGCTCGTGGAGGCGATCGCGGAGAGAAATCACACGTGGGACGTCTTCGCGTGGTGCGGACAGGCGTCGGAGAGGCATCCAACGTTACCGTCCTCGCCGGCGTGTTATCCAAAGTGGGACGAGGCGATGGTGAGCGATGGGGTGGGGATGACGAAGTTTGCGTTGACGGCACATGGGTTGCGGTTGGAGTCCGTGCCACTGATCCCGATGGTGCTTGCATCGGAGGCGAGAGAGACAAACAGGGGAGCGTACAAGGTGACGCTAAGCCCACGCTCGGATGCGATGATGGCGCTGGGCAAGTACGACGACGTCACCGTCATCTGTGGCTCAGGACGACTCCGGCACATTCGCGATGCCACGGATCTGCATATGTGCATTCTCAACTACAAGCCGAACACAGAGACCCATCGGGGGGTGCTCAGAGTTGGGCGGACGTATGTTTGTTTCCTTCTTTTCATGAAGGGCCCGAGCGCAGAGGGGTCGACGTGGCTCAAGGTTACGACGGACAATGTCTTGCGGATCGCTTGTAAGGCCGTACCTGCTGAGAGACGTATCGAGATGAAAGATGGCGAATTTGGTCTACCGTTGACGACGACATATATACGGGCTCCCCGTGCGCAATCCACGACTTGGATGTGATACTTTACCTGGTTTCGTATGCACGTTATTCTTATTATATGTTCTATAATCTATCGACGTCTGCCTCCACCAGTTTTCAGCGCTAATCTGAAGCTTGGATCATTCTAGCACAGCCGCTATTTCGCTTAGTACTTTCTGGAACGTCCATTGGAGACTTCCAGAGTACAAGTACCTCAGTCAGTGAACAGGCCTTTGTGTTGGAAATACGAGTAAACTGGCGCCAGACCCAGCCTGAGGCGCCTATGAATATTTGGGCTACCGAAATGTCCTTGTATGTAACATTGACAATACCAATGTTGGACCAGATGTTGTCCTTGTACAGGGGTGGTGTAACGAATTCATCGCCGAAACGACCGTCTCGCTTCGGCCGACCTCCGAGCTCATGTACGCGCATGCATATGCCTTATGCCTCCCCTCATGTATGTTTCCAGTTTGGAGACCATAGCTCCTTCTCGTATAAATACCCAGTAGATATGCCATGTATGCCCCAGTCAAACTTTGAGGTGCCACAGATGGGTTCTTTTGCATGCCACAGCGTGCAAGACCCTTTGGACCCAGGCTCTGTCTCGCGGACGACCATCGTCAGAAGCTGTGTATTAAGAGTGAGTCAACTTTACCTATATACGACGCCCTCTTGAAACGCGTTAACGTACCATTAGTACGTCAACGCGCGTTTCGAGAGGGCAGACAGGGAGTGGTGACGATATGCAGGGCATACCGGTGGCGAAGGGCACGACGGCAAGGTAATCATGGCGCATACCCAAGCAATGGTGTGATCCAAAGACGTGCGGTGGATTAGATGGGTTGAGAGAAGGCCAGTTTACTCTGCTCGTGCCTTGCAATGTGTTTTCCAGTCGGGGATATACATCTTCAAAGCCCTCGTCCTCGTGGACGGCAAGAAATTCTGAACCGTTACATGGTTCTAAAATAGACCGTGAATCTCATCAAACAAAGGAAAGCGGTACGCGAAATGTAGTCAAAAATGCCCCCGACGGGCGTGCTCCCTTGCCAGTCTGTCAACTTCATGCCAGCCGTCCTTGTCCTTGTCCATTGCAAACCTACACTCAGCCACGATAGTAAGCTCGGGGAGAGTGGCGAAGAAAGCGGCGATGGCTGGAATGGATTCTTCTCCTATCATCGAATCGAGGGCATTGATGGACACCTTGCGGGGAAAGGTCGATTCAAGGCTATCCAGTGATGGAGGGCACTCGATGTACCCTCGCGTGTCGATGACAACAGCAATCCAACTGAGCGACTGATGCCTCTGCAGGAGCTGTTGCAGTGCATCGAGCGTGATTCCACAGTTCGTGTCCCAACCATAGTCCAGATTGATGGTGAGGCGTTCCAAGTGCGACCACACCGACGTCCATGCGAGTACGTCGCTGTTCGTCAAATCCACGTACCAGTCGATGTTGATGTTGATACGATGGAGGTTGCTAAATGTCATGCTTGGTCTCACGTCTTCAAGGACGAGCGCAGGCCAGTCGTCGTCCACTACGACATTCGCGTAGTTCGTGGGGACTCTTTGATACAAATG
>JBBPOF010000192.1:0-36287 GCA_038091315.1 Porphyrellus cyaneotinctus | reverse complement strand
CTACCCTCAACTAGTATCCATGCAAGGAGACGTAATCATGCCATACAAATTACAAGCCTCTCCTATGCCTAGTAATGGTTCCCACCGAGCAAACTAGACTGCGGCTGGGTTGGATCAACACGGGATACCACGGAGGGCAAACCTCACATTGCACTGTGCTCGCTTTCACACCCTCCCAGGACTGAAGACACCCATGATGACTACCAGCTACTCCATCTTTTACGCGTCCCAGGAACAATTGAATCTCCAACCAACCAACAATGCCATCGAAAGAATTAGTATGCAACAGGACCAAGTTATTGTGGGGTGGAAAGGTGATGTATTGATTCTTAAGCATAGATGTCACTGCGACTCTTGCTTCGCCAATGTGTCCAAGGAAGAAAGAGCTCTGTGCGATGCGATAGTCACCGCTGCTATTTACAACGGACTATTGTAGATATTAGAATATTTATGCATATGCCCAGATTCTATGGAGTCGGGGACTGGCGCGTATAGCGCCGCTACGATTGGATGGAGTATGATGGAATACAGATGACGAGCTGGCTTACACCAGGCGCAAACCTGAGACCAGTTTCAACTGAAACCTAGTTATACAGCGACCGCAATTTGCCGCAATCTAGTTTGCTCGGTGGGAACCATTACTAGGCATAGGAGAGGCTTGTAATTTGTATGGCATGATTACGTCTCCTTGCATGGATACTAGTTGAGGGTAGTTGCTTCAGTGTCATTGTATTTGGTATCCCAAGTCGTTCATTTCCGAGTCCGGGCTAAAAAGGGTACGACTGGGCAAGCGAGATTAAGCCGATTATCTGAATCAGCCAGCGGCCCCACTGGCAGTACATAAAAGGTGTAACGTACCACTCGGAGTAGGTCAGACGTCTCACCGTGGCACCATGCTACCGCTGGTCCTCTATGATATTCCCTCCAAGCTCCCGGGCAAAAGTTGGTCACCCAACCCTGCAAAGCCAAGGTTCGAATCGAGTACACCGTCCCCCGTGATGTTGTGTTCACTGAATAATTTAGATTCGTCTTGAGTTATAAAAACCTTCCGTTCGAGATCGCCTGGGTCGAGTTGCCTGATATCGCTCCTAAACTCAAAGAGATCGGAGCGTCACCTACCAAGCGTCAAGACGGTAGCGAACTGTACACGTTACCTGTTCTCAGCGATCCCAATAGCGGATCCCTCATTAGTGATTCTTGGATGATCGCTGAGTACCTCGACAAGACCTATCCTGAAAAGCCCATCTTCCCAAACGGCTCCAAAGGCCTCATCCGCGCCTTGAACTCCGCAATGGGTCCAATGAGAGGGGATTCTTTCAAATTTACATACCTACGCACGTCAGAAATTTTGAATGAGCGCAGTCGAGAATGCCTCATCGCTGCCAGAGAAGCAGGTTTCGGGGAAAAAGTCGACGAATGGTCCCCGGAAGGACGAAAGCGCGATGCTCATTGGGAAATCATAGAGAATGATTTTTATGGTTCTGCGAAGATGTGGTACGAGAGCGTCGGGGGCGAATGGATGATGGGAAATACCTTTTCCTATGCAGACATCATTCTTGCCACTATCACTCTGGGGTTCAAGAGGGTTTGTAGGGAAGGCGAGTGGAAGAAGATCGCTTCATTGCACAATGGGAAGTGGGAGAAGTTGCTTGCAAGAGTGGAGAAGAAATGCAACATTGTCTAGCTCAATATTGTCATGTGCACACCAAGTGTACGATTTATCTGAACGTGAGTTGAGCATCATCTACATATTCTGGTCTGTCTTAGACAGACCAAACTCAAGCGGTGCACCGGTGAACAGTAACCCACGAGCACATGGCAAAAGCAGAATGGCGCACACATGCACCAGTCTAGTCATATTTGAGGAGATACAGGAATGTTCCAGGGTGATGTCGACATGCCGTGTCCTGCATAAGCGTCAGCGTCGAAACGACACTTCCTAAGCTGGTGTATGTTTTCGCATTGCAAGTCCTTGATCACTTGGGGTCGTGGCGGTGTCGCGGCGGTCGCCGTCCTCGCTCGCGGCCCGCTTACCTGACCGACTCGTCACTCGAGGGCGGGACGGGCGGCAGTAGATTGCGAGCACGACGAACCCGAAAGAAATACGTGGGAGGTCCCTAGCATGGATGTCTACATCGCTGTGTGGGTTACCGGCCTCCGACGGTGGCGGTGCGCGCCGTGCCGATTTACGCACCGCCACGGTAAATTTCCCAGGCTATAGAGTCTCAGGCATTTGTAAAAATGGCCCTTGGACACCGCAGATGAAGGCCCGTTGCTCTCACAGTTCGCAATGGTACACAACCTTCGTCTTCGCAACATGGCCGTTACACCAAAAGAAATACTGAATGTGTACCATTCAGTATCACGGACGGTATATGTCTAGTTACGGGACCTAGGTAAGCCAGTGTGCTTACACAAACAACAAAAAAGAGAATACAGCATAGAAGTCGGATGTGACATGGAAGACACAGTAAAACTATATGAAGACAATGACCTGGCAAAGTGATGTTTACGAAAAGCCTCCATCATCCATTCAGACAAGGTTACATTCCTTCTCCGCCTCCGCAAGCAATTTCTCCCACTTCCCGTCATGAAATGAAGTAATCTTCTTCCATTCATCATCCCTACAAACCCTCTTCAACCAAAGAGTGATGGTGGCAAGAATAATGTCTGCATAGGAAAAGGTATCCCCCATTATCCATTTGCCCTCAGTGTTCTCGTACCATATCTTCGCAGAACCATAAAAATCCCGCTCAATGATTGCCCAGTGACTATCGCGCTTCGGTCCTTCCGGAGACCATTCTTCCAGCTTGTCTCCAAATATTGCCTCTCTAGTAGTGATATAGTATTCCCGGCTGCGCTCATTCAAAATTTCTGATGTGCGCAGGATGCCAAACCTGAGAGAGCTTCCACTCAGTGCGATTATCGCAGAGTTAAGGGCGCTGATGAGGCCCTTGGAGCCGTTGGGAAAGATAGGCTTCTCAGGGTAGGTCTTGTCGAGATATTCGGCGATCGCCCAAGAATCGCTGATGAGGGCACTGGTGTTGGGATCGCTGAGAACAGGTACAGTATATTGGTCGCTGCCGTCCCGATGCTTGGTAGGTGACGCGCCAATCTCTTTGAGTTTGGGAGCGATGTCAGGATATTCGAGCCAGACGGTCTCGAATGGAAGGTTCTTGTAACCTAAAACAAATCTGAAACATTGATCGAGTGAACATGATGCTAGAGGGGATGGGTGCGCTCGCAGTACCTTGGCTTTGCAGGGTTGGGCGTCCAGTTGTTACCTGGAAGCTCGGAGGAAATATCATAGAGGACCAGGGGTAGCATGGCAGAATGTCTGACCTACTCCTAGTCATACCACACATCTTTTTATGTGTGAATTGTTCTGGTTCTGAGTAAGCCTCCTTGCGTGCTTCATCAGCATGTGAAGTCAGCTGGACCGCCGCATCGTCAACACACGTGCCCAAGTTTCCGCCTCATCGAATGTCGTTTGATCGGTTCATAATACGCTCCCCGTCAGCGACCCAACTGGAAACAGATTACTGGATACGGAAACGTGGGAAAGTATTACCACCCGGTGACTTTCTGAGTGGAACAATATTATAGCGCTACTACACGATGGCGCCAACAAAGAGACGGTCAGCAGCGCCCACACCCAAGACGCGCTCCTCTTCTTCCAAGGACATCTCTCTCAAAAAGGTTAAAGGGGAGAACTTTTATCGCAATGCAAAACAGGTCGCACGAGCAAAGATGCTCACGGGAGGAAAGGCAGTCCGGGACAAGGATGGAAACATCATCAAGGCGGCTGCCTTCCAAAAAGGAGAAAGTGAAACCAAGCCTGGGCGAGTACAACCGGATCGGCGGTGGTTTGGTGCGTATTCGAGTGTCGAAATGTTTCGTGATCGGTTTCCTGAGAACGGATGGATGAAAACTATCAGGCAATACGAGGGTGATATCACAGACTGCGCTCGATCACTTTAGGACGAGTCTCTCCACCAGGAAGGATGACCCGTATTCCGTCCTTTTACGTCGCAATAAACTTCCTATGGCACTTTTGGATGACGCTGCAAACCCAAATACTCGCAAGGTGAGGCCTCACTACGGCTCGTCCATACGTCCAGATCTCAATATATATAGCGATCTCATATTGTGGAGACGGAGCCATTCGGCGAAACCTTCGGTCCTAGAGCCCAGCGAAAGAGACCCAAGTTGGACGTAGGAACATTCGAGGAGCTTAGCAAAGTCGGTGCAGCAGCAGCAGAACGGACTGAGGACCTCGCGAAGGGATCGTCTGGTATATCAGTCATTATTTACAAGTTGTTCTCCGCGTTGACAAAACTTTAGCGGATCCACAGCAGATCCTCACCGGGGATTTCCAACCAGTCCACGCAGATTATATTGAACCAATCTATGCAAAAGGGACCTCGCGGCGCATATACGGAGAGCTGTACAAGGTGATTGACTCTTCAGATGTCATCTTACATATCCTGGATGCCCGCGATCCGCTCGGGACCATATGCGAATCGGTATTGGGGTATTTGAGGAAGGAAAAGGCACACAAGCAAGTCGTCTTGGTAATAAACAAGTGCGATTTGGTGCCCAACTGGGTAACTGTAAGTTTCTCTGTGCTTGCCGTCTCACTCCGAGTGTAAATCCACTTCCACGAGGCTCGATATATACAGCACCTTACCCCGAGATACCCTACAATCGCCTTCCACGCGTCACCAAATCATTCCTTTGGAAAGGGTTCCCTCATACAACTCCTTCGCCAGTTCTCACAGCTTCACTCTGATAAGAAGCAAATCTCCGTTGGCTTTGTGGGATACCCCAACGTTGGGAAGAGCAGTGTCATAAATACCCTTAAAAGTGGCAAGGTTTGTCGCGTCGCGCCGGTTCCAGGAGAAACCAAAGTCAGTCTATCTGCTCAACACTGTAGTCAAATATCTCATGCGTCTTTTCTCTTTAGGTATGGCAGTATATTACACTAACGCGACGGATCTATCTCATCGACTGTCCTGGGATTGTACCCACATCTGCGCATGACTCGCAAACCTCAACGGTTCTCAAAGGAGTGGTTCGCGTCGAGGCTTTGCCCACGCCTTCGGAGCATATACCCGCACTGATGGAGCGCGTAAAACCGCTCTATCTCTCTCGAACGTATAACATTCCGCTTCCTGATCCGGACGACGCGACGCGCGGGTGGGACCCCGAGCAGTTTTTGAACACGCTAGCGAAGATGAGGGGACGGCTCCTCAAAGGCGGAGAACCGGACGCGGATGGTGTCGCTAAAATCATACTCACCGACTGGGTCCGAGGCCGTATACCATTTTTCGTTCCGCCTCCTGAACGTCCTGAGGAACTTAATAGAGCTGAAGCGAAGTCAAAGGCGAAAGGCAAGCCTAAAGCAGTGACGGAGGAAACGGAAGAAAAGGAGGTTGTTAGCGTCAAACAGAACCTCAACTCCATAATACAGAAGAACACCTTTCTCGCTGAAGATATCAGACCATTGGAAGCCGGAGCCGAAGCTAACGACGAGGCCTTATCGGACGAGGGCTTTACCGAGGAGGAAGTGGCGTCGGGGAACACATCCGATGCTGATAACGGCCTGGGGTTGTCATGGAATGATGTATTCAAAGAGGATGGTCACCAAAAAGCAGATAATAATGCCTCCAATGCCGTTATGCAGTCCGCTCAAGGTAGGGTGTTTCACGACGTGCTATATCATTGGTCGATCTTATCCTCTGGTAGAGAATCCGTCTTCAGATGAAGAGTCGACTGCGCCTCCCAAAAAAGAGCTTCGCATGAAAACTGGCAAAGTACGTCACTTTAAGTCTTCCGTTTCCGTGACGTTCATATCCGTCGCAGAAAAGAGCCGAGAATTTTTACACGAATGCGAACGTGAAGAACAAAAATCGCAACAAGATGGCTTTCCTCAAGTCATTACCAGTCGGCAAGAAAGGCGAGGGTCGGAAGCGTCGTTGACACGTCGGACGATGCTACTGTATAATCGGACTGCCGTACTCACATGCTGTGATATACCAAAATATAGCGCAAAATCGCACGTCGTTGACACCCCGGACTTGGTGATTGTTTCATAAGGATCTGTCGGGCAACTGGAGCGGTACAGGACGATAATCAGTTTCCCACGACGATTTCGCGCTCCCTAAAAAGACTGATCCCGGCCGAAATCGCGTCTTCACTTTCTCAGCCATGTCCGTCACCAAAGTCCACTCGCGCCAGGTGGGCCTCGCCCGTATACATGCTGCATCAACTGCGTTGCTGACGCACACTCGCTTAGATCTTCGACTCTCGCGGAAACCCCACCGTCGAAGTCGACCTCTACACCGAGAAAGGTGACTATATGCACCATATGAATGATCGGTCCGGTTTCATGTTTTCCACAGGTCGCTTCCGTGCCGCCGTCCCCTCTGGTGCATCCACTGGTGTTCACGAAGCCCTCGAACTTCGCGACGGTGACAAGGCTAACTACGTCGGAAAGGGTGAGCCGAGTTCATCCTAGGTTCCCAAACGACATTGTCGACCCCTGTCCCGCATAGGTGTTAGCAAGGCTGTTGCAAACATCAACGACATTCTCGGCCCTGAGTTGATCAAGTCTGGCCTCAAGGTCACTAACCAGAAGGAGATCGATGATTTCCTGATCAAAAAGGACGGTACTGCCAACAAGGGCAAGTACGGTGCGAACGCTATCCTCGGTATCTCTATCGCCGTCGTCGAGGCTGGCGCTGCCGAGAAGGGGGTTCCCGTGTACCAACACTTGGCCGAACTTGCCGGCGTCAAGCCTCCCTATGTGCTTCCGTGCCCCGCTTTCAATGTCATTAACGGCGGTTCGCATGCTGGTAACAAGCTTGCGTTCCAGGAGTTCATGATCCTTCCAACCGGCGCTTCTACTTTCACCGAGGCCATGAAGATAGGTACAGAAACATACCATACCTTGAAGAAGGTTATCAGTGCCAAATACGGTATTGATGGTTAGTACAGTTTGCGAGTCGTCGGGATCTTTACTGACCCTATTCTGCCATTGCTAGCCGTTAACGTTGGTGACGAAGGAGGATTCGCCCCTAACGTGGGGGGTGCGGAAGAATCGCTCGAGCTTCTAAGCGAGGCCATCGAGAAGGCGGGCTACAAGGGCAAGATCAAAATTGCTCTCGATGTTGCCTCGTCCGAGTTTTACAAGGATGGCAAATACGACCTCGACTTCAAGAATCCCAACTCTGACCCTCAGAAGTGGATATCCGGGACCGAACTCGCCGAGTTGTACCTCAAATACATCGAAAAATATCCTATTGTTTCTATCGAAGACCCTTTCGACCAAGACGACTGGGACGCATGGACCTACTTCACGAAGAATAGCAAAGTTCAGATCGTTGGGGATGACTTGACCGTCACTAACCCTATCCGCATCAAGACTGCTATTGAAAAGAAGGCTTGCAATGGTTTACTTCTCAAGGTTGGTAATTTAGTGGTTCGGATGGCAGACATCGCTGACTGTTTCCCTCGTCAGATTAACCAGATCGGTACTATCTCCGAGTCCGTTCAGGCGTACGTTTTAGTCATCTCGCTGTATGTTAGATATGTTTATTGTATTTTCAGTGCACAACTTTCGCAGTCGGACGGTTGGGGTGTAATGGTCTCTCATCGCAGTGGTGAGACAGAGAACACAATTATCGCAGACCTCGTCGTTGCCCTCGGTACCGGTCAGATCAAGACGGGTGCACCAGCGCGAAGTGAGCGAGTCGCCAAATACAATGCATTGTTGCGCATCGAGTAAGATCAACGCCCTCCCCTGACAACATTATGCCTAACTGCCTTTCAGGGACGAACTTCAGGGAACGGGTGTGACATTCGCCGGAGACAAGGGGTTGTCTGCTGGCCTGGAGCATCCCGCCCTGCTTAAAAAGTGAGAGATGCGAACTGCAAGTAGTTCCTTCGAACACTCTGGGAGAAGCTTTGAGCACCGATGTTGTACGATCCATTAGATGTATGTGCTATGCGTGTTGTACACTGACAAATGACGGGGTTGAAGCGAATACAGATGTGGACATTTGAGAATTGTTGAACGTGCGAGATAACCTTGCTGGGGCGGTGATGATATTTTCGTTTGTGTTCGGGACATGAACATTTCACCGGATGAATATGGCGGTGTTGGTGGTGTTTGAAGATAAGATAACACTATCGATCACGTGTCATTGCCTATTACGCACTGTGTCCCCGTCGTGCTCGTTGACTTGTCTGATCAGTGGCACGTCAAGTTTGCAGTGCTTTTGTCCTGTGTCTGACTCGGAATGATGGAGGACGCCTCTGCTAGCTCCTTTTATCCGCCAAAGCGATTATCTTTCCCCTTGGCAATGGCTTTGGCAGCAGGCAAGCTATGTCACTTGCTCGGCTCCCTCAACCCCCGTTCCCGCGCCATGGCGAAAATACGGCGAAATGGTCTCGTCACGCCACATTGAACAACCTATATAAATGCGACATGTCGTTTCCTCTCTCTCTCATGTCTACTACATCATCCACCAAGTCCACCCCATCTACTCATGACGCGAGCGCCCGCCTGAACGAAGGCACTGTTGCCAAGGAAGTGCGTGCTCGTGAGCATGCTCGTCATCGCACCAAGGAGCGACAGGAGCATGCGCTCGCAAAGGAGCGCAAGGACAAAGCTGCCGCTGTGCGGGCGCTGGGACTCAAGGTGACCGGTCACGGGGTAAAGCTCGTTCGGAAGCTTAGCATGGAGAACTGGGACGGGGAGCAGCCCGAGGAACGGCCGATTCAGGACGCCGATGCAGTGTCCGCGGCGCCCGTGCAAGCCTCGGAGCGCGAGCGTGACGTGGCGCCGCCAGGGAACACCATCAACTCGTTCACGGAGCTGACGTTGGGCGATCTCATCTCGTGGCCGCGCCGACCCAAGGCGAAACGTGAGTACTCGAGTGGTCTCCGGTGCTCTCGCGTCGTTGACCGTTGACGTTGTTGTAGGACTCGACTTTGAAGTGATACCCCCGATCCGCGCTGTCATCGCGCTGGACGACAACGAAGCCGACGAGCCATGGGAATACATCACCCGTGCTAGCGTCAACGATGGATCTGCCTGGAGGGGCAAGTCCTATGCGCAAGCGGTCGCCAGCGCGATGTAGGCCCTGCATCACTTTGGACACTAGATTATTATGGATAACCATTATCAACTTGCCACGACGTGACGACTTTCCTTCAAATTCGTTATACACTTCCTATAAACAGATTAGTACCGCCGGGGTCGCCCTGGCCTTCTCTAATTCATCTAGCTTCTTATAGTGTTTTGACAGTTAGCTTAGCGTTAATCTAGATTGCGCAGCTAGTTTCAGCGGTTCGAGTCATGTGAATGCCATATTTCTGAACTTTCCGAAAGTCACCGAGCGTGAAGTGGGGTATTTGGAAAAACCAAAAAGCTGCGGAGATCCGATGCATGTCTGTTATCTTCGGTTCCAGATCACCATATGGACTTTGCCGAAGATCTAGCTAATGGATTTTCCGAAATCGGACTCTACTGACTGTCAGGAAAGGCTGCTGGTAAGTAATCATGTAGGTAACTGGCAAACAATGATATATTTTAGACATGGAAGTGAAACCGAGAGCAAGCGGGGTGAGACAATCAATTCACGAGTTTCGATCCTGTCCGAATCGTGGGTATGAAGATCGGAAGGGGATGCGCCTATGGAACATGTGTGTAAGTCAATTCTCTCGGGACGTTGGCAGAATAAGGGTACCTCAGTATTGAAGACATATTCTGAAGAATGAAGGTGTCAGGCACAGACCAAGCGGTCTGACTGAGGTACGTACCGTTCAACGGAAGGACGCTCGCATCCGAGAATAGCAGATACAGGTATTTCAATGTCTCACTCTGCGAATTTGAAAGCATTTAGGCGAGCGTGATGGTTTGAGGAACCAGGAGCCCATACCATCAAGAACGTCTCCATCTTGTCTTCCTGTTCAACAGGGACTTGATCAACATTTTTGACACTGGCAAAGCCACCCGTGGCGACGCGGCAATGTTTTTCAATTGCTTGGAAAATGGCCCATCCTTGATCGCGGTACATGGCGTCGCCTGTTAGGCGAAAGGCGAGGAAAAGTGATTCGACTGTTTCTGGACTGAATAATACACCTATTTAATGGCACTGTCTGTCGAAGGTGGGGAACGCACCGTAAAATGTATCTTGCATCCAGCGATGGTATTCTCCCCGGCCTGTCGATATATTAGAGTGGCGATAAGCAACCCCAAGGGGGAGGGGAGTTTCTTACTGAGACCCTTTTATATACCAGTCTGTCCGACCAGACCAATCCTCCACGTTATCGCCCGGAGCCCGAAAATGTACAATCTCTGCAGCAAGGCCACTACACAAAGCGACAGATAGTGTTGCCGATGGGAAAAAGGAGGGAGGAATGACCTACGTCTGGGTATCATGAGTTTCCATGCACGTCTTGACGAGCTCCACGCCAGTGAGCCAATCGCGCTTAGCCTGCTCTGACAACTGGTGCAGTAATGGCGGGACAGAGACACGATCAACAAGCGCTCCAGCAGTAGTCGCACCTAACATAAGCGAGCCAGCCAAAAAACACACGAGATGATCTTGCTTGGGAACGAGGTGCCAATTCCTATCCGATGGACCCAGATAAGCATCCGAGGGGGAGAGTAAAGCGTATTAATTGTGCACGAACTGTTCGTCCTGACGACTGCCTTGAGGACTGAGTTCGGCAGTATAGACCAGCTTGCCAGAAACGCTCCTTTGTACGAGATGGTCGTGGATGCCCGTCATCGCGTGATCATAAAGCTGTCGATCAAGTGAGCACGTCAGCTTAGCGGTTCACCACTTAGCACGAACTCACTTCGCGGTATACTCCTTCAGTTTGATTCTGGTGACAATTTCTTCACAAAGGTCCATGTGATGAGATTTCTAAAACTTACAGTCTGAAGATACTGTTTGCTGCAGGTAAAGATCAGCGATCACGACGAATGCAACATTGGCTGGGATGCTGACAGTAGATATTCGTAGTACGAATCTCCACGGGAACCTAGGCGTATGGATGCCATCCGATACCGACCACTTTCAGGGCTGACGGTGGAAACAGATCAGGATTGCCGTTGCAAGTCATTCACGACACGTACTCAATAAAGATGGGCACAAGACCGTGTCGAAGTCTTGCTGCTTTGAGGGTAGCCATAACCTGTTACAATCAATATAATGAAACCCATTGCAATAGACAGAGACACACCTCCTCGACCTTGTCCCAGTAGATGTCATCTCCAGTGAGCTGGGAGAGGTAGCGGAATTCGAGTTGCAAAGTCGCAGCCTCCGCAGTACTGACTAAACCATTATTGTCGTGGTCGGGCACGCCTTCCTGGCGTTGCAGGTTGACAGATGAAAGTGGGAGGCCCGAAGGGGTATCGAACACAGGAAGAATACGGTTCCCAAGATCCTGTGCTTTCTCGAGGAATATGGGATCCTCCTCCGAAAGATGGTATGCGGCTAACAGCCCACCTAATACGCGTATTGTTGTCTACGATGTAAACCCACACTTATGCACTAAGCATTCTCTAGGGTGGTCATCCCACGTACCTCAAACGTACTAAAGTCACCGTCACGATCAAAGGAGAGATGGTCTTGTACCCATTTTCTGGCTCTTCCGTATTCGTCATGTAATCCCATGATGAGCATTGTGTCGATGGAGTCCACGACGGTGTACCCGATGCCACCGGCCTTTGTCAGATTTGAACCCTTGTGAGATAGTGGGTGATACTCGTCATCACCCATAGCATCTCGCTCTGAAGTGGTCAGTTTTGGAAGTCCGTCGAACAGTCACATTTACCGTACGCCAACCAAGCATGCTGTATATGGAGATGAATTGGAGATAAATGCGCCGAGATGGATACGTACTTTGAACGCCCCCACCACGGCATCACGTCTTGGTACATCCGCCGTGAATGTGGGAACAATGCCGGGTCTGACACCGGACAGAAGAATCTCGGTGGTATTGGTATGAATTCCTGTAAGTCTGCTGAACGGAAGCTGTACCCATGTCATCATGCAAGGTACGAAACCGTTGGCATAGACTCGACATGCCTGAAACAGGATATATAATGATGAGATAGCGATCAAGCCATAGAATACTTTGAAAGAGGGAATAATTTGCCTCGGTGGCTGAATGGAACGATGTCAAATGAGTAAGACACGGAGACCTCTGCGGGCTTGCCTTTGTAGTGTCCTTCGAATCCGTCGGCGGAGACATCGATGAAACTTTCCTGTGCCGGATTCGTGAACCACCATCCATGTTCGACGTGGATGGAGTTGTAAGCGATGCTATTACCAAATACGTTCCAAGTTGACAGTTTCCTTTTATGAACATTCCCCCCTTTTGAGTCAGATTTAAAATTCAAAAAAAAAATCCAGTGAACGGCCAGTAACCTCCACACCAGTATGTTAGGGACTGCGGATGAGAGGTCATTGCCATTGGTTAGGCCTAGGTAGTAGTGCATTTGACATCAATGACATGGCCGTGGGGTTCTTGTGGGTGCTATTGATTTGATTTGATGTTGATCTGAGTCCCGGCGGAACTAGTTCAAGTTCTGGCCTGGCCAGTCGCCGACTTGAACCATTTCTATGAGAGCAATCAATCTCGAGAGCCATGTTGAAATGTGACGGGGGCAGGTGTACCGGATCGCGAACGCGGCATGTTCCTGCCGACACAGTTACCCGGCGGCGACGGTGGTGGCAACAGACATCGTCTTATCTTTCCAACCTACTTCGTACGTTTCATTCATCATTTCCAGGACAACCCACTTATTCGCACCGTTTCCAGTTGCACTTCCATGGCTATCGAATTGACCCCTTTCCCTTTGCCTGCCTCCGCGGATCCATCTTACTTTGTCGACTTTGGTCGCCAAGTCAAGGGTGTCAACCCTGGTGAACTTTCACCAACCCAGTTTACTGAGATCCACGATGCTCTCTACAAGGTTTGCGTTCCAGTCGTCTCGCTATGGCGGCACCACGTTCTGAGTTCGTTTCTCTCCATCGCTCCACCAGCATGGTGCTCTCTTGTTCCGCAACGTAACGCTTACGCCCGAACAACAATATGCACTCACCAAGGTAATCCTCTCTCCTTTCTCCCGATTTGGCCTCCTCGCGCTTCGTCACCTCACCACCGCCTTCCAGTCGTTTGATCCGCAATCCGAGAGTTATGGACATGGCAACAACAAGACCCAATCCACAAGGGAGTCCATTCTTCATCCCGACCTCAAGACCATCCCTCGCGTGCCCCAGGTTCAGCTCATCGGCAACGGTACTGTGACTGATCACGAAGGTCTCGCGACTGCTGCCCTCAAGCACCCCTCCCATACCACCTTTCACAAAACCCGCGTCTCCGAGGAGGATGAAGCAAAAGGCTATACCCGTTTCTACAGATGGCATATCGATGCAGCTTTATACGACTATAACCCACCTCGCGTGACCACGCTTTATGGTATAATCGTACCCAAAGGCGACCGCCAGACCGTCAGGTATGACGATGGAACCGGAGATGAGTTACCAGTCCCCCTCGGTACCACTGCGTTCGTCTCGGGAAAGACCATGTTTGAGATTCTGCCGCGAGAGCTCAAGAGCTTAGCGGTAAGATCCTCGGTGAGGTATGCGCCACACCCTTACGTCTGGATGGCACCCGCTCGCGCCATGCCAACTGGTTTGGGCATCGAGACGGAAGGTCTTGAGCTTGCCACGGCAGAACTCCCCGAATGGGAAGAGTCCAAGGTCCAGAGATTCCCTATGGTAAGCTGATCCACGGTCTAAAAGAGAGAGCGATCGTTGAGGGACACCACGCCCGCAGCTGTGGAAAAACCCGGTCACTGGGGATCTGCACTTCCAAGTTCACCCGTGTGGTGCTCAGGAACTCATCGTTGAGCCTCTCCCAGCAGGCGCGAATCGCGACGGCGCCCTATACCCAGATGGCGCACACCTCAAGGATCTGGCAGAAATCCGTGGGCTACTTTACAAGATGCAGAGACCGGCAATTGCGCCAAAGGTGAAGTGGTAGCATGACGCCCGATTATGACGTTTCTTATGTCGCTGCAGCTTGTGTACCCACACGATTGGCGAGAGAAGGACCTGGTTCTGTTCTATAACCGAGGACTCTTGCATACCGTCGTTGGTGCCTTCAAGCCTGACCAGGTCCGCGCTTTCCACCAGTGCAACCTCGCTGCGTCCGATGTCCCCGCAGGACCGACCAACGATGACGTCCTCAAGTGGGCTTAGATCTGATCAAATCCCTCCCTCCTCCGTTCCAAGCCATTGACATGATTCATATGACTGTTTTGTATATTTGTAGGCTATGACATGTCGATGCAGACGACGAATGAACGTGTTGCCTTTTCCTTTTTCCGGTCGCACAGATCATGAATTTGTATTTCACGGTGCTGTTCCCCGTCAACGCCGACGTCAGCTTGTCAGTGGACGCTCATTTGATTCTGAATCGCATTTCCACAGCGACGTTCGATCCAGTGCACGGGTGAAACTTGCGCCGTTTCACGTCCGACGGTGTCTTTGATTCGAATGGAAGCAGGTTCGAATGGGTTTTTTGAAATTTCATGCTTCTGCCAGGCCAAGATCGCGACGTCCCTTGACCGGACTCAAGAACGATCAGTCTCATTTCCGACAGCAATGTCCAGAATCAGCTATTACAATATTCCAGGTATCGCAGACCGTATCCGATCAAGAAAGGACGGGGAAACAATCGACTAACCGCCTACGGCCATGATTAGTTGAAGATTAAGTACCTGAAGAAAGCTGGAAAACTCGAACGAATAACGACACATGGAAAGATTACTATGGCACATTAGAGGGAAAGCACGGCTGAGAGGCAGAAGAAAAACTAGCCAAACAACATACGCAAGAAGCCATCCATTAGGAAGAGGTTCACGATCAGATGGAATGACAATGCGATACAAACTGGCACGGGTCATGGGTCACACGGAACAACGGAGAAGAAAGGGAATTCAACAACATTGAAGATGATCAACATATTCAAAAATAGTTAATTATCTATCCCGGGTTAGGTTGAAAGACCACCACCGCAGGCCTGTCACTAAACAGACACGGCAGACGGGGGAGGCGACGGCGCTGCAGATGGTATATCAGTTGGGCGCTCACCGACCTCATCCGCTGGGGAAATGCCAGGTTCTGGACTGGATGCCGAAACTTCAGACCTTGTTCGAAGGTCACCTTCCTTTTCCCCTTGCTCTTCGTGAGCACTGCTAGCGACGTTCTCGTTTACGACCTCGCCGTTCATTTGATCAGCGTGCCCGGCTTCTCGGGTGGGATATGCCGAGTCTCGGAACGGCTGCTTGCCAAGATCACGGGAGAAGCTGTACAGGGAACGGATATCATGGCTACCTCTTGCTTCGATATCCGTATCGGTTTCAGGTTCGCCGTCGCTTTCGTCGATGGCGGTACGAAGAGAGGAGACAGCAATGTTCGTGTTGTTCATGAACCCGGCCGTTGCCGGAGCACGGTATGTAGAAGTAAGGGAGGGAAGGGGGGGCATCGAATATGTCCGGGGTAGAGGGGGAGGAAGGCCACGTCCTGAAACCCGCGACGCAGCTAAACGGGCCGCTGGAATAGGCGGCGTCGATGCAGCGGATTTAGTTTTCCGGAGAGGCCGGGTGGCGCGACGCGTGCTACTGCTTTTTGGAGAGGCGCGTTGGGGAGCCGAAGAACTTTCTTCGGCCGGAGGCTCCTCGCCAGCAGGACCCGTGGTCGAGTCAATGGACGTCTGAGAGGAGTTGTCACCCTTGTGTACGCGCAAGTGCTGAAGGAGATTATCATTGCGGTTAAAGCATTTATCGCACGAAGGGTGAGGACACTTGAAGGCTGATCAGGAACGATTAGCAGTTGCCTTCGCAGAAGATAGGAGTGGTGGTACGATCGAACTTACGTTTCTCGTGTGTATGGATGGATCTGATGTGCCTCTTTAAATGTTCACCACGACTGAAGCATTTTCCACAATCTTGTACTTTGCATACGTAGACTCGTCCCTTTTTTCCCTCCGTGGTTTCTCCCTCTGCTGTGGGGTCGCCTGCGGTCGGTACGCGTCGTCCGCGACTCTTCTTTGTCAGGTTCGGAACTGGTACGGGAGGTGCGGTGCGTATGCGAGGACCACGGCGCTCGGCTGAAAATGAACTGGATGAGGCATCCAAAAAAGTGTATTCTCCAGTGGGAGGAGATAAACGAGGGACGACGAGTGGGGCTTCCACTGGCGGAGGCTGTTCTGCTTCGTCGACGACAGTCATGGAGGACGAAGACGGCAACAAAGGGGCCGGCTCCGTTCTCAGAATCTTGGCCGGTTGATACGAAGGGTCCGGGTCGGGCTCTTCGTCGGTCTCTTCGTCAACCGCTCGGGCGTCAAAAGTTCGTTTAAGGGTTGCCGTACTCTTGTGTTGAGATCGTTGTTCGTCCTCCGAATCGTCGTCTTTACCATATTTTCCCCAGCGCACCGTGGGACGGCCGGTGGTCTGAGATCGCGTTATTCTTCTTGCATTGGATGCGGAGTCGGGAGTTGAGACGGACTGTTCGACCTGAAGAGAGGGGTAAACCGATGACCGGAGGGTTCGGCGGTATCCTGTCAGGGACTAGTTGGATAAAGGGCAAAAGTTTGCCGACCATTTTCTCAGGTGTGTTGAGGTCAACGAGCGTTGCGTCTGGAGCGAGAGTGCTCCCCAAGACTGCGTTTGATGTTTTTTCCGGTTCCTGGGTACCTTCCATTGTTTTTACGCTACCTGGATGGGAGAATCAGAAGAAACGGGTTACCAGGGGTGGTGCAGCCTACCTGGCGAGAAAAGATAAGACAAAAAACGGGCGCAAGAAAGGAGAAGAGCGCGAAAGAGAAGAAAAATGAGTTTTTAGGGCACAAACGAAGGACTGGGATGGGACTGGGAGTGATGAGCGTTGATTGTCTGAGCCCCTGTCCAAAGCGGACAGACAGGGAAAAAAACAAGATCAAAAGTCCACGTGTCCACCGGTCCACGGCGGAGTCCATGCATATTACTCAGCAAGGTCCATAGACCAACCATGCCGGCTCGGCAATTCACTGATGCCCGACAACGTCTCCAGCGAGCAAACGTGCGGATTTGCCCTGCCTTGGTACCACTGCGGTACGCGTTTTAAGCCACCAGTAATGCAGCGAGGGCCACAGACCTGGATTTCGGGCATCCCGACCCGTACTCGTGACCATCTTTGCTGGCATCGCAGCTTATGGATACGGCGTCCGCACCGAAGTTGTGAATTTCCTCGGTGGTATACCAGATGGGCATTCCCTTTCTTCTTCTGGCCGCATCCCCCCATTCTTGTACCGCTCTCCTCCTGCGCATACTCCACTGCGTCGCCATCCACCTGGCGCGCCACAGCATTTTTCAAATCCCGGTTTCTAGAAGTTTACCTCCACCTTCCATCTCAGGTAGCGTTATTCGGAACTTTGTCTACAACTGCTACCTGGTACAGCTTGTTCGCGTCCAATGCGGGCCATGTTTCCTGTCTGCCACGCACAACATGTGGCACGCTCGTTATCAGTGAGATCGTGATTCGGGCCCGTTGTCATGTCACTCATATCTCTACTCGAGTCGTGCTTGCGCCACACTCGCGTAGCGCTAAATTAAGAACTCACGTTTCCTCAGCGAAAAAGACAGATCTCGGGACGGAAAGGCTAGTCCGAGCGCAAGCAAACGTATGTTTACCAGTCGAGAAATACCAGTGCCCTCCGCAGATCCGCGGTAGCCCTCAATACGGTATGTCTATGTTCTCAT
This sequence comes from Porphyrellus cyaneotinctus, assembly GCA_038091315.1. Classification (NCBI taxonomy): domain Eukaryota; kingdom Fungi; phylum Basidiomycota; class Agaricomycetes; order Boletales; family Boletaceae; genus Porphyrellus; species Porphyrellus cyaneotinctus. Next base: position 18,457 of record JBBPOF010000192.1, on the reverse strand, counting down.
GCATGGGCAATTATTAAACCCGGTGGCACTCTGGCTGACATTTCCGTAGGGACTACACGCGATCGCATTCGCCGTTCTTCCTGCCTCTTACGATTTCCCTGCCCACTATGATAAGGCTATCTTCGGATCCCTGAGAGGACTAGACTCGAGAGCCTTCGCCAAGGTTTTCATCTATGATCAGTTACATACACCTCATCCCTGGTACCTTTCAAACTGAATGACAGCTTTCAATCTCTCCAACTCTTTCCGACGGCATGTTCCGGTACCTTGGCGGCCCGATCTCGTCTGATCTCCCTTATCACGACAATTTTTTTGTGTAGCCGACGTGTATCCAGCTAGTTTATGTATCCACGGAGGCCCCGTGTGCTCCAATCAGCCGATATGTGAGATTTGAACTTGTTTTTGAGAGTGCAATATTGGTAGGTTTAGAAAGTTTAATTAGGACTCATACCCGACATAGCTTCGCTGAGCTCGTTGACAAGGTTTGGTTGCTTTCGGTGATTGGACTACTCTACACCGCCCCGGCAATTTGCTTTCAGGGAGAACGTCGCGAGCGCAAAAACGTGCACCGGAGTTGCCTATTAATCGTGTATTCTTCCAGCCAGTGAGATCCTCACACCTTTCGATCAGTCACGCCTCGAGGTGGAGCCATGCTTGCCACATGCATGCGGTACTGCCGAATTTGCATTCATTCTCGTCCTGATGTGAAGCTGACTGATCCCAAAACATACAGTACCCACAGAATCTTGCCATTTATGCTTGCCATCGGTGCTACGGATGGCTTCTACTGTCTCGCCAATGTCTTCGATCGATGAATCCATGTCCGTAAAAGGGATTTCACATCGCACAGGACGTGGAGCTTGGGCGGTCTGACTCATATGAAACTAGCATGAACGCCATTCATTCGGACTGAGGCCGTGGCGAGCTGGAGAGAGTGGCTCGGCGAGAGCCTGATGAAACAAGCTGCTCCGCAGAGATCCGTAGGTGATGTGAATTGCCTGATCTGTTGCATTCCATTCATTCATATTGTTCTCCATGGCATGCAGCTGATGGGGGATTCTGCTTCCGGCGGTCACTTACGTTTAGTGGCTCGCTCCCGCGTTCGACGGCCGGAAAACAATTTATTACTACCATGGGTATTGATAGCACGGAGAATCGCGAGGCAGACCTGTCAAAGTGCGAGGCACGAACGGCTGGAAGGACCCGCGTAAACACTAAAAAAGAAGGTTCAGCGGACGTATGTATGAAATGATCGGTCATTTCTAAGGTCCTAGCCCCCCTTGCCGAGGGACATGTAAATGAATTAATTCCCATCGATAACTGATGAACGGCGCGATACGAAGTGTTGAGTCAAAGTATCGCACGTCTCGTACGCGGATTGCTCGTCTAGGCGATTCTAGGCGAGGGTGACCGGGGGAGACGTCGAAGCCACCGGTATGACTGGGAGAGATCACGAAGAAGGCCACGGGATTACGACGACGGACAGAGCAGATTTCCAAGCTGAGAAATGAGGTGCGTGTCTGAATGGCTTTACGTCGCTCTCGTAGTGACTACGGAATGGAGGACTCATGTGTACTATTTGCAATGGATGCTAACCGAATGGGAGATGCAAGGAGATGAACCGCAGTAGAAGGGCGGCAAAAAAGAGGATGGGAGCGGAAAAGAGCGAGGTGGAGGAAAGTGCGTGAGATTTGCAGAGTGCCAGGATGTATATGGAACGGTACATAATGAGAGGCGAATGATGATAACGTTGAAGATCAGGTGTGTGAGGGATCGGAGATGGAAGGTTTTTTGAAACTTTAGATGCCGATGGGGATCCCATCTCGAATTGAAAGGGAAAGGGCAGGGTGGTTGCGGTGGAGGGACTGCGATGATCACCGACAACAGGGACGTCCGTTGACGTTGTGGCAGTACTTTGACAGTCAGAACCACCTCGAAAAGCACCTGGCGCAGAGGGTAACCCTTATGGTAAATCTACGCCGAAAGATCGTATCCGTGAACTCGTCGAAGAGTCAACAAGGATACACAGGCGAGTGAAATAACCTGCAGTATGGACATTAAAACATCATCTTCTGCCCTCTCCCAGCTTTTCATCCGTCGGCGGTGCTTCGTCCTGTACGACTTCCCCGCTCATTTGACACCCCCCATTAGGGCTGTCCTCTCTGACTCACCGCCCCCCACTGTTATTGACAGCACCCTACAAAGTACCGGGCCCCCCATTTAACGACCCTTGACGACGTTTCCCGCTCGCATCATCAGTCTCGTGCTTACTCGATCGCTCCAACACATTGTCTCTGCGGCGCCTCCCCGTGTTTCCCCGTTCGCTCCCATTGAATTACAATTACCCCACAGCCACTTTCGATCACGTCCCCCGTACCTGAACAGGCGACTGTTTGCCTGGTGCGCGTCGGTTCTTGTTCTTGGTATGACCAATAATTTCCAACATAATCAAATGCAATTTCTATAGAACGCTCCGGCCGTTCCTCACTCGCTGATCTTGGCCCAGATACGATACAAAGTAATCTACGGCCCTTAAAAATGCAGACGGAGCCCAACGGCTACCTCGCTTACTTCGCATCCTCGCACCATCCACTTTCTTCATCCGACAGTCAACCGTCATTCCAGCGATCCGTAGGAATCGCCAGAATGACCACTTCGCCATATCCTCCCTCTACGCAATCGCAATCCAATCCCCTCCCACCATTTAATCACGGGCATTTCTCCCCACCCGTCCACACTGTACCATCTTCCTATCGCACTCAATCCCTCCATCCAACCAGCTTGGGCTACAGCCCTTATCCATCGGACGTCTCTGCCGCGTCTGCAGAATCTCCGCTCTCATCGTCGTCTGCCAACGAGAGCCCCCTTCCCGAACCTCCCATCGATAACATGGATAACGACTTGGCGGCCCACGTCGCAACGGGGAACGACGACTACTACTCCTATACGACGTCAGAAGACATTTCCCTCGCCTACCCTTACGGCCACATCGGATCCCGCCCCCTTCCCCTTCCAACGTACACCATGGACAACACAGAATTCTACAAGCAGCCAGTTTCCGCCCCGCTACCCTTGAATCTCTCAGTCGCCATGGGTTACTCATGGTCACCCGAGACGAAGAAATTCCAGCCGCTATGTTCGCCGATACAGCAAATCCAACGGCAGGAACATAGCCCTGCCAAGTTTACTAGTCAGCCGCCTGTCGCAGCGCCAGTCCAGTCAGCCACAAGGCCCACCTGTGGTAGTACGCGGCCCTTTGAGCAGGGAATCGACGAGCCCGATCTCGTGTATCCACCACCCCCTCCCCGGCATTATACCAGTGCCCCCACACAATTAACGCAGCAGTTCTCCCCGGGGTATTCGCTTAGGCAAAGCATCACCGTGAAACAGGAAAACGATATTCCCTTCCCTGACTTGTACAAGTCAGCCGACATTGCCGGCCCTAGCAATGGCTTTGGGGCTTTTCGCACCCTCTTGGAGCCAGGTTCGCTTGTTTCGCTTCTGTGAAAGACAACCAATGTTGACCAGCCAATTTTCACAGCGCCCACTGAGCCACCGGCCGCGCTTGATCTGGCCCTACAGTATGGGCAACAATCCCCGGCCAATCAGACTTCGATGAACGTACCGGTCTTGTCCGCCCCTGTTCCGCGACATTCAGCGTACTTTGGGACGTCGCTTGTCAATAATTGTGAACGCACGTGCCAGGAACAGGAACAACAACAGGAGCGGCATGCGCTGCGGGTACGGACCCAGGGTCTGCAAGAACAGCGGACCGTCCGACCGGCTGAGGTATCTCCCATCATGGCCTTTGCGGAGCTACCAGACGGATGCGATGAAGACGCCGAGGGGGAACCTGACGTTGAACCCTTGAGCCTGCACGATGTGTCCAGTGGACATAGTACGGTGGGAGCTTACGACTACACGGGCAAGTTTGTTGTTGGAGGGTCGCTTTCAGGGACGGGTAGCGGAGAAGATACGGAGGAGCTAGAGGGTCGAAATCGCCGTGGCCTCGACTATGATTACAGGCCAGAAGAGGATGAAGATGCAGAAGACGGCGAATTCGTGCCACGCAACCGTACTACGTCAAAGAACACGCGGAGCTTACGTCCTCGAACCATTGCCGGTAGAAACCCGGTGCGGTATCATCCTTATGGTGCTGATGTCTCACCCTCTGCCGTGAAGGGTTCTCCCAGGTCACCCCTCATATCTGCCTTTGACATGTCACCCACTTCATCAACGGGACAAGTGGGGAAGATGCGGAAGAACGCGAGGACCCTACCTATCCCAGTTCCCGTCCCCAATCTCACAAAGAAGTCGAGGGGCCGCAGGGTCCCGACCGTGAGTAGCCAGAGCACTGGACGTGTACAAAGAGATGGAGCGCTGGGCGCTCGCATTTATCTCTGTGACGTCAGCGGATGTGGGAAATGCTTTGCCAGGGGAGAGCACCTCAAGAGGCACATCAGAAGCATTCACACCTATGAGAAACGTGCGTTGTATTCGCATCTACGTGTCACGTTCCTCTGACCGATCCCCTTGATAGCGCACAAATGCCCATATCCTAGTTGCGGTAAGGAATTCAGCCGACATGATAACCTGGGGCAGCACATGAAGGTTCATAAAGATTATCCAAAAGTTATGGAGCGCATGAGGGGCGGAGAAGCCAACTGAGATCCTGTATACGCAGCCAAGGTTTGTGCTTGGGCGGCAGTCCGAGGTCATATTGCATGCTCACACTTGCTACGTGACGGCAGTCAGACTTGGACAATACGCTTTCCTTTCTATCACTCGGCTTCTTATTCGTCTTATTTCCCAATATTCGGTGCCCATTCGTCCTCGTTATTATCCCTCCATCCCCCCCTTCGGACATTCTTCCATGCTCCGCGCTGTCGTCGAGGTAGTCCGCCATCGACCAGGTTTCCCGCGCACTTGCGAGATACCCACCGGCCACGCCGTTCTCGCTTCGCCACTTCTTGATCTATGTTCGCCTGGATTTTTCCATGTCACCATGTTTCCGTCAACTCCTCGGTCTCGTCTCGCCAGCTCCGCTGCACCTCATGGCAAGTTCCGTACGCGTATCTCTTTCCCTTTAGGAACGCGATTAGGCCCTTTCACAACCATGCACGCGCTGGCTCTTCATGAAATCTTTGTCTGTTCCTCTGTTTCCATTTCACATTATCTCTCGCTTGCGGGCACAGGTTTGTAGATGCTCACGAAATTCCACGCCCCTTACGACCTTTTTTTTTTTTCTTTTGTATTTTATCGTCATTCATGGAGACGGCGGGGATTGTGTATCATTATTCTGCATCATCACATACGGACATTCCCTGGCTTGTCAAGTTTTTATTGTACCAATCGGGTCACGGAGTATGTAGCTATACGTTATGGTTGTAAAGTATGGTACGGTGTCTTGAGCTATGAAGGAGATCTCTTATGGGCTGTCATTGTTCTCTTTGGGACGACGCAAAGTATTAAAAAAAAAACAAATACCGGCGCTGCTGGTTCTGACGTTTCATGTGATAGCGTGCGAGTGGCCTAGAACGAGCTGATCTCGGGGAGGACGGACAGTTTATGCCCGATCAGTGGTGCGCTCGCACCTCGAATCAAGAGATCCGGCGAGTTGGGACTCAGCGAACGCTTTTGGGAGGACTGGGTAGACGCAATGTCTCGGCGGAATTCAAATCAGCACGGAGAAAAAGAATTACGGTGGCTACATTTGGAGGGAGGAACAAATGTATACAGCAGCGATCATGTGGCTATGGAAAAACTAAATCATGAGTCAGACGGCCGGCAATGATCGGTGAGAAAAAAAGAACGTACCAGACGAAGGGGACAAAGCAAACGCGATCGGGGTCATGCCCAAGTATGATAATAGATAGCGAGGAGGGGGAAGGAATGTATCGTAATAACCTACAACGAGCGTGGGCATATCATTGGCGGGGAACACCAAGACGAGCTAAAACTGGCTCAGCCGGCGGTCATGCATCATCTGTCATGATAGCAAAGAATTCCTGTTCGTTGATTTCGCCATCTTGGTCAAGGTCAAATTCGTCTATCATCGCTTGCCTAAGGAGAATGGAAGACCAGAGGTGAGCAAATAAGGAACGCGAATAGTGAAATAATCGCGTTTTTGGGAAGTAGCGGTGAACAAAAATCGGTACGACAAAGGAAAGACGGTCCCACAGCGCCGCGTATGAAAACGGGGTATTGGGCTTCGGTGCTGCGGTTCGTAGGGTTTGCGCCCTAAAAGAATAGAGTAAAGTTGGGAGGACGATCGTACTCACAATTCGTCGTCTTCCAAGCGGTCACCTATCTCCTTAGCCACTCTTCTGAGGTTCCGTAGACTAATCTTTCCCGTGTTATCGTCGTCGAACAGTTGGAATGCACGACGGATCTCTTCCATCGGATCTCGTGCGAGAATCCGCTCGCTCACTGAGAATCCGACGTGAGTAAATGAGATCCATCAGGACGAAATTAGGAAATTGCAGTAGGGCCATGAAGCCACTATCAAGGTCCCACGACGGGCAGTGATGACGCGTCGGGGCACAGGCGGGCAGCATATGGCGGTGCGTGCAGGGAGGAGATTCACTCAACTGATTTTTGCGAAATCTTCGAATTCCATGAGACCATGACCGCTCTTGTCGTGATCCCTGAGTATTTTGAGTACCTCTGCCTTTTTCATGTCGAAGCCGAGGGCGCGCATCGCGACTTTGAGCTCGTGGTAGTCCAGCGAGCCGTCCTTGTCCGTGTCGAAGAGTTCAAAGGCCTCTTTGATTTCTTGTTTCTGCTCGTCGGTGAGTTCTGGACGTGTATGTGTCCGTCGTTTAGCCTTTTGTGCTGAGTTGGAGTACATCGCTGATGGTGTTTTGGTCGTATTTCGAGTCGTTTGCTGGGAACAAGGAGCGGGATCACGTGCCCACAGCATACGCGTATAGGACCCCCGATACCGCTCATTTATTATAGGAGTAGCGCCACAGCGACGAGTGTGCGTTCCACGACGATGGTCGAATATTGCGATCGCTGCGACCGCTACTTTTCGTACTGGTCCTCGTACCAACAGCACATCCGAGACTCGTCCAATCATTGGCTTTGCGACGACTGCGACATAGACTTTGAATCGTGGCACGGTCTCGAACAGCACTACATCCAGAGCCCGAAACATCACTACTGTCGCAAATGTCAAACCCACTTCTCAAACAGCTACGTGCTGAGAAACCACTGCATCAACGAACACGACTACTGCGATCTATGTGACCGGTTCTTCCAGTCTCCTGTTGGTCTACGGGAGCACAATCGCCAGCGCCACTTCTACTGCGCCGATTGCAACCGCGTCTTCACCTCCGAGAACAACCTGCGTGAGGCGAGTGTTGCATGCTTTATTTCTCCGACACCTGATGGACGGTTCCTCAGCACATGAACTCCAGCATTCATCGCCCAAGGAACGTACCATGTGCATTCCAACACCGTGGTTGCACGCAGTCTTTTGTCAGCACGTCTGCAATGATATCCCACCTCGAGAATGGAGCGTGCTCATCCGGAGCTGATCGTCGCATGATCAACCGATGGGTCCAGCTCAACGACCGCCGCAATGTGGTCACCGTTCCGAGGCGACTCATTACCGACGGTGGGGAGGAGAGACGATGGATAGCCACAGAGCAGTCTTGGAATGGATACGCGTACGAGTGTGTGCTCTGCCACAACACGTTTGGCACGCTGGACGCCCTCAACCGCCATCTTGCGAGCCCAAAGCACTTGGAGAGAATATACCGCTGCCCTCACGCGACCTGTCTCAAGACGTTCAATACGCTCAGTGGCCTGTGTCGACACGTTGAGAGCGAGTCGTGTGGCGTATTAAAGTTTAAGGCAGTTCGGGAGGGCATGGATAATCTGTTGGGGAATATGGGCAGATTGAGAATCCAAGGTTAGAATTGGCTCTCGTTTCCGTTGAACTTTGTTTCTGAATATGAAGATCAAGGTTAGAAAGTCCGTGACAGTTTTTCCCGATGGGTGCAAACTCAAAGTGGCGCCTATCTGTGGAGTCCTGGGTTTCCTAGATGGCCGCCCATTCATACGCTTACGGTTTTTCCCTTTCATGTTCTTGTGCCTCGTGCAAACTTGGCCATTCACTTGATAACTACTCTCGTAAAGCGTACACCAAGTTGCTGTCCTGTCGTGATGGTGAATTTCATTGATACTATCTCTGATCAACGCCTGGTGATTGCTCGCCACCGCCTGGCAAGATTTGGCAACTTGGACGGCGTCCGCCCGTTGGCTTGACATCAACCACCCAACAACGCCACATGAAGGCCTTGAACTCGTTCAGCCAGCGATCACTCCATCTGATCCTTCTCCTACCCTTTTTATGTCACGAGGTGGCCGCCAACACGGAAATTATTAACTTCTGGCCCTCTCGAGAGCCCAGAGTCGATATTTCTAAGTTGGGTGTCGTCGGAAATGGGTGCGTGTCCTACTCGAGCAAGGGAAAGACCTTCACGCAGCGCTTCCAGGTCAATGCTGCATCCCACCGATAATGAGCAGCGATGGTCGCTCGAGCCTGCTGCGCTTCATACACCTCTCCATCAAGTGTGTGAACGCACCGACGAGCCCCCATTTTCGTGCCCTCACGAGCTGTGGCTCTTCCTGGACCTGGACGACGCAGAATGGGCTGCCTACGCCACTTTCACGCTTCGCTTGTCCTGGGCTGCTTCTGTGAGTCGGTCGGATCCATGTCTTGGCTGTCAGCCATCCATGTTTGACTCAGGGTCTTGAGGCGTTTTCGTCTTTCTCTCTTATTCGGTTTCCGTTTTTTTCTTTCTTTGCTCACGGTCTGACGTTTCATCTCCACACACGGCCTCAGACACCCGCGGATTTTGCCATTGCGCTGTACACTTCGCAAGAGGTCCTCGACTGGGCTTCTGAACCTGAACGCGCGGGGATCTCGAGCAACGCCAGCGCCCTGAGTGTATCTCCCCACACGTCGTCGTCGACAGGGCACACCCCCACCACGCGCTCCAAATATGCACGCATCCGCGCCGTGGACGCCGGCGTTCCCACCCCCGGTTCTCGATCGCACCCATTCAGCGATGGACCTGCGCCCATTCATGGCGCGGTCCAACGAAGAGAGATGCGGACGACAGTGCCGTTTGTCGTGATCTTGGAACCAGTCTATTGGGGCGTGCTCCCGGCGTCGTTGTTACCTACTGTGGGGTTCCTCGTCTTCGTCGTGCTCGCTGCAGCTGCGTTGGTGCCATGGGTGATCGCTTTCGTTGAACCGTTTGTACGGCAAGCGAGAGTAGATGCGACGACCCGGATGACGAGTACCAACATTATCGTTTGGGCAGACAAGGACCGGTGAGACCGTTCCGAACATGCAGCTCATGCATGGCGGTGGCTTGATCGGATGGTGACTGGTGCCTCGAGTCTCGACCGCGTCCACGCAAAAAAACGTGGGTTCATGAACATTCGTCAACTCTGAATCACATGTTTCTTTCGTATACTTGGATGATGAATGAGGAATGATATCTGGACGCATTGCGTCGAATGAAGCCTGCCCACCCATCCATCATAGTGCACACGTCGGACGGCGTCCATTCTATTCCTACCCTAGATTCCATCCACGAGATCGTTTTACCACTCCACTCATATGTACCGTCTTCTCTTCCTGCCTGGGAATACATCAATCAAGCAACGCTTTCAAATTCCACCAAATGAACGGCTGCGAGCCAGGCGAGGATGATCTCGACTCGAGGGCCATGCAGAGGTATGTTGATGTTCAATGGCTTCTTGGCATGGTTGGCCGCTTTTTCAGCTGCAGCCTGTGAAGCGCGTTCTTTCTGCCTCGCCGCAACGGGGGCGAGCAAGATCCGAGCACAGTAGAGTGCCTCGACGAGGCCGACGCGGGCTTGCTTGATCGCACACGGGTCGCGACCAGGGGTATGCATCGAGGAGACGGTGGCTTTGGCAGCTGCGGACGACGTCGAGGCGAACGGGGTCGATAATGAATCAGTGGTATCGCCCGAGGACGAGGACATGACTTCGAGCAGCGAGTCGGACGGTGACAGCGGTGGTGCTTCGATCGCCAGTCGATGTGTCACGGGCGCTGCGCGCATCCCAGGGTGAGGCTGGATGCCGACTTTCCACCCAGACGCGAGACGCTCAAGGACTTCAATGAATTCAGCTTGGGCCATCGACCTTGGGGGAAGGAAGATGGGGTATCCTTCGAGTCCGTCGACGAGGACGGCCGAGCGTGCGAACGTTGTCAACAGTGCCGGCAGTTCTCCGAGCATGAGTTGGCAGATGAGGACAGTGAAACGGGACTCGACGAGTAGGGGATGATAGGTGGTGAACATGGGCGGAATGATAGCCTCGATGCCAGAGAGACCTGCTGGGCCAGGGTTGTGAGTCCCAGGGCGGGCCATCTCTGAGAGTAGGAATGCGATTTCGACCCGCTGGGCCAGGTCGAGTGGTGCATCTCTTGGCGGCGGCCCTTCGAGCGTGTCAAAGTGTGCGAGAAAGCGTTCGTGATCTCGAATACACTTGCGTAGAAAACCATAAATGTCCTCGCGGAAGCCCTCCTCCGCCAACACGCCTCTGTAAGCGCGGGCCTTGGGACCGTCGCTTTTCCCCAAAGGACCGTCTGAGTTACCGATTTCGACACCGCCATAACGGCCATTGGGGAGATAGCACAAGCGTAACTCGGTGCCGTCAGAAGCTGGACCTGGCTTACTCACGTTCTCGAGTTTCAAGATTGCGGACTCGATAAGATATAGCGCTTGCTGTAGATAGGTCGCACCTCTCAAGAAGAGAAGCTGAGGTTCGATGGGGTCGGGCGCATCGGGTGAGACGGAGGGGTGTACCAAGAGCGGTTCCCCGTTTAATCCTTCAGCAGTGGATCCTTCTGCACAATCCCTTGTACCATTCGGCGGTGCCTCGCTGGTCTTTTTGGAGCCTTTCTTCTTCTTGCTGCTCTTTCCTCGTGATTCGGAAGGTAAGATGATGTCACGGTGTGCTGTCCGTCCCTTGCGTGCAGAGCGAGCTTCCTTGAGGGCATATGTAAAGTCTTTGGCAGCGAGGGTGTATTCATCGCGGAAGCAATGCACGATGCCCCGCGTTCGATAATATTCGAGACGTTGCGGGTGAACAGCGATGAGTGTATCCAGTACTTGGGTAGTGGTAGATTCTGCCAATTGTCTGTTTGCACTGTTGCAAGGGTCAAATGGGTACTTTACGATCGTGGTTCACGTACCGAGAGGGTATCTTTTCGTGAAAGAAATGTACGTATTTCGCGTCGGCGTCGTTGGGATCTAAGACCATGTTCGGACGATGACCAACTGCAGGTGGCAAGGAAGACATACCGTGTTTGAGAACTTTTTCAGCGATATCATCAAAGACGCTCCCGCCTTGCATGACCATGACGCTGCTGGCGATCTCGTCGGCTTTGTAGGCCGCGGCGAGCTTCTGGACGGCGAGCGCCCGCAATCGATGTACACGCATCGCGCTCATGGCGACGTTTCTTCCGCCACCCATGTTGGCAGAGTTGTCGAGCCCGAGACTCTGGGCAGTTTGCCATGCGCCATTGCTGCCTCCACGCATGGAGCCCAGCGCAGCGGAAGATAGGCCGGATGATGCACGCACCGAGAGTTCCGCTGCCTCGTCGATCAGACGGCGGATCGTCGCTAGGTTACGAAACACGCCCGGATCAATGGGCGGCGGAGTTGGTTTGCCTGGAATAGACAAAAAAGGTGGGGTCGGGGTCGAGGCGGTGGTATACAATGAAGGCAAGGGGTTGAAATTGCGACGTGGAGATTCTGGGGGAGTGTGGTCTGAAAGGGCATGGAGTCCCCTGTCGATTTCGCGTGGACGAGGAAGTGCACGGGCGTGAAGAGTAGCATGGGGTGGATGTGTGGAACGAGGGGGGTGGAAAGTCTGCGAGCATGGTTTCAGATTGGAAAGGGTAGCTGGGTCAGTATTGAGGAGGAGAAGGGACTCGAGCAACTCGAGAGGGAGTTGGAGCCAAGGGCCCTGATGATGGATTTGAGCTGGGTAGAAGAAAATGTGAGAGAGACGAGTGTACTGACGTGGTATGAGCTGATGTACTTCCAATGCTTGTTTCTACTGATGCAAAGCACGGAAGGACGGTCTGCTCCTGGGACGGGCTTTCCGAGGGAGAGATCATGAGAGGTAGGCTTGTTTGACTTTTTTTTCTTTTTCCTCTTCTTCTGTTCTGTCTGGTCGACCTCGCGCGTTGGGGATGGTTCCATGGTGGGCGATGTCAAAATGTCACCCCGAGTGTGTTGTGACAGACAACAAAACGGTTGTTTGTGGGAGACGTGGGTGGTGTTTTGGATGGTCATCGTGAACGTCGTCCGTGTTGACCACCAAAATAGACACGCGTTGAATCAGGAAAGTGGTTACCATGCAACATCGTTTACAGAGGTCCCTCGAGGCTTCTCATGGGGGGCCACTTGGGATCTGTACCTCTCAGCTGACTCGTTGCCATTTGTTTAACCCAAGCGACGACAGCAGTCAGATCTTATCTTATCGTTCTCAGGTTCGAGCTATATAAAGGGGACGGTTGTCGTCGACCTCGACTCCCCATCATGTCACCTCCTGCTATCAAGGCTAATCACCCTCTCGACCCCCTCGACCCCGACGAGGTCCGCATTCCGATTGGTCCTCTCGTTCCCCCGTCCTAACACTTCTTTCGCACGTCCATTTAGATCAATGCGGTGACCCTCGCCATTAGGCACTACACAACAGCCAACACGCCTATCAAGGCCGTCCGTTTCATTACGTGTTGTCTGCTCCCGGCCCCAAAGAAAGACGTCCTCGCTGCACTCAGCATTCCCCTCACTCCCGGTGGCAGACCTGAACCACCCGTCGACATCGTCAGAAAGGCCGAATCGGACGTACGTGCCATCTTTGCTTCTTCACCCATATCCTCATCCGTCACTAGTTCATCGACGTCATCAACGGGTGAGTCCGGCGTTCAAAGGGCATAATAGCAATCACGACCGTCCCATGCCAGAGGCTGTTACAATGCAATCCTCGCTTTCAAAGGTGGAGACTGGGAAATCCAGTCCGTCGACCGCGTTCCAGAGGGATCAGATCCCCAGATAACCGTCGAAGAGCTTGCAATGTGCGAGGTCATCGCTCGTAACGACCCAAAAGTACAAGCGTTCGCCAAGCAAGTCGGTCAGCGCCCATTCACTCTCCCTTCATTCACAGACTAACAGCACGTCACAAATACAGGCATCGAGCCCCATCAGATTTATGCCGATGGTTGGGCAATTGGTTATGATGACCGATTCCCAAAACACCAGCGCCTTCAGCAAGCTCTTCTCTTTGCTCGCTTCTCAGAGCACGATAATCTCTATGCACACCCTCTTGTCAATCCCTGTCCCTTTAATCCTCTTCTTCCCCATTTTTGACTCCGACTGTGTTTTTAGGATTTTATTCCAGTCGTTGACTCGGTTGCAGAGAAAGTCGTCCACATCGACTTTCCTCCCTGCTACAGGTACACAGAAAATGGATCACTCAAGCTCAGTATCGACACGACAGAAGCACCCCAGCTCTCCGACGAGTCGTTCGCCATGTCCAATCGTGAACGAATACCTCCTCCAATGACCACATACGAGTTCCTTCCGGATCTCATGGAGGAGTCCGACCCAACATACAGACCACGTGAAGACCTCAAGCCTTTACACATTTTACAGCCAGGCGGCGTGTCTTTCAAGATCAACGGCCATGTACTAGAATGGCAAAAGTGGAAGATGCACGTCGGTGGGCGTTTTGTTCGTCAATTGCACCAAAGATGTTCTTACATACAATGCCCGTTGACAGCCTTCAGTCACCGTGAAGGTGTCGCAATATCAACGATTACCTACAACGACGACGGAGAGATTCGACCCATCTTTTATCGTCTCAGTCTTGCGGAAATGCTGGTACCCTATGGAGCTCCCGAATTCCCCCACTCCAGGAAATTTGCATTCGATTCGTAAGTTATTAAACCATTCAGCATTCACCAGCGACTTACCGAGCCTCAGTGGCGAATATGGCATGGGAACCATGGCCAATGATCTCTCCCTCGGATGCGACTGCCTAGGAAAGATTCACTATGTGGTACGTAAACGTTTGCTTAGTCGGAAAGCTTGCTGATTCGCATCCCAGCCCGGCGCATTCGTCACCCATGCTGGAACAGCATTCGTCATAAAGAACGCAGTTTGCATCCATGAAGAGGATGCTGGCGTCCTCTGGAAGCACACTGACTATCGTCCAGGAGGTCGTTCGCACACCGTCAGAAGTAGACGTCTGGTAGTCAGCATGGTCTGCACCCTCGCCAACTACGGTCAGATTATCCTCATCTCTTCCGCACCGTTCCTGAAACGTATCCAACAGAGTACATTTGGAATTACTACTTTTACCAAGACGGCAACATCGAGCTTGAAATCCGCCTTAGTGGAATTTTACAAACCTACGTTACTGGTCCTAATGAACCAAATCCTCACGGAACTATCGTTGCACCAGGTGTTAACGCGCATGTTCATCAGCACCTCTTTTCCGTCCGCGTGGATCCCATGCTCGATGGAATCTGCAACTCTGTCATTGAATCTGACATCGTTTCTCACCCCGCGCCGACAGGTTCGAAAGAGAACTTTGGAGGGAATGCCTTCCACGTCAAGGAACGCATCCTCACGGATCAAGTCAAGGACGGTACACGAGACTTTGACTGGGCTGCAGAGCGTCGCTGGAAGATTGCAAATCTGAACAGGACGCATAAAGTTTCTGGAAAACCCTCATCGTACCAAATCATGATGAAGGGAGGCGTGCTTCCACTTTTGGCAAAGAGTGACTCGTGGATTGCTCGTCGTGCTTCGTTTGCGCACAAGCCGCTGTGGGTGGTGAGGGATGAAGAGGGTCCAAGAGGTGGGAGGATGTGGCCTAGTGGAAAGTATGTCCCACAGACTCGAGAGGAACCTGAGGATTCTGTTGGCAGATGGGTCAAAGAAGGTCATGGAAGGATCGATAACGAGGACATCGTGCTTTACCTCACTGTCGGTGCGTCCTCGTTCCTACTCTGTTCTCTTCGCAGGACTTATTTCGGACAATTGCAGGCACGACGCACATTCCGCGCCCGGAAGACTGGCCCGTGTAAGGGTTACTTCGCGTTCACAAACGTCGTTGCTGATGTTTGGCGTTGCAGTATGCCCGTGGAGCACGTCAACATCCTCTTCAAACCCAACAGCTTCTTTACCAAGAACCCGAGCATGGACGTTCCTGGTACCAAGGACGTGTACAGCACGCCTGCGTTCGTCAATGGTCACTCCCAGGACGGCACGAGCGGCACGAATGGCACGAACGGTCTCAGTTGCGGGAATTGTTGAAGCGTTCGACTCTCTGTCATGCAAATCATGCTGCTCTCCCTATGTTTTACTGACATCCATGTAACTCTGTCTTGCATTATCATCCGGTTTCCGCACGTACGATATGGTACTAGCATTAAAAAATTTCGGTAACCGGGCGTAGAACCGTACATTGGGTGCACTGATCCGATCCATCCTCCCACGCGCCGACTGGTGACAGAATGAGGCGGGGCTCGGTTGACGCTGGAACTTGATTTCGATCATCTCAGCGGCCGCTTCCGAAAGACGAAGCCAGGTCCGCCTTTTCTGCCCCCTCCTGTGTGAGCACAGTTTCGCAAGGGCCTCTATAACGTGAGGGGAGATAGACATCAGCAATGTATAGTTGCAATAAGGAATCATGCCACTCACGGAGCGTGTGCGTCGACTGGACTGGGGAAAGGATCCCGACAACATTAGGGGGCACCCAACCAAGGTTGTCATTTCAAGGTAAAGGTAAACAGCAACACAACGCAGCAACTCTTCGATGGAGAAAAGAAAGACAGTAAATATGATGGGTTCGCTTGAAAAATGGATCGGACGAGCATAGAACATCGTGGCCTTGCGAACATCATAAAGGACGTACACCCAGGGAATGAAGTTTAATGCTGTCGCTGACGACGACTAGCGTTGCAGGTCGAAGAGGAAAACACTGTCTCCGCGTCCTTCTTAATCTTGTTTAGCTTTTTGCTCCCGGTAGAGCAAAAACCACCGTGGATGGGATATATGCTCGATCTAAGATCGACGTTAGAAATTCAGCGCCTGCATGGTCAGGCCATCCCCATCAAGCGTCCACGCATCGCGCTTTGTCACACTCGCGTTCTGCACCTTGGAACCCCCATTCGACTCTCCAGCGTCATCCTTCCCGGCGTTGCTGGAACCGGCTCGTAACGTGGGCCGAATGCCGAGAGAAGCACAGAGTACCTTGTACCGGGAACGAATCTGAGACTGCAATTTCGACAAATCGATCTCGTGCGCCTCTGATACGGACTGTGCCATAGAGGGGTTGACCGTTGGAAATCGACGGATGAGATCGAGAAGATGGGTGATGTGATGCATGGCACGCCTACTAGTAGTAGGTGATGACAGAGTGGGTCAGTTCAATGTGCATGCGCGATCGATGATGCATCAAAAGAAAGGGGAGGGAAACTGGACTGAACTGATCGGTTTGACAACGCTGCGTGTAGATGGCTTGCCACGTCCGCGCGAACCCTTCGTAGAACCCGATCTCTTCCCAGATTTCGAAGCCTTTTTCGTGGCCGAGAGCGCGGCCTTCGATCAGGCCGTGGATGCGCCCGTGGGCGAAGCCGTCGGTATAGGCGGCGTCATAGAATCTGTTAGAGGGTCGGTCAGATGGGAAGAGGAAAGGGACGTTGCGGACGTTTGTTCGAGGTGGACAAGCTCTTCGAGGTCGAAATTTTCTGCCATGCAAGCGTGGTGAGATGGAGACCTTGTTTGGCCTCCAACTGGTTGGCAAACAAAACATAGACTAGAACGACAACGAAAAAGTTTAGACCTCTAGACATGACGGTGATATTTAAGCCTTCAGCTTGGCCACGCGCAATCCACACATCCTTCGCATCGCAATCTTGGAATGGTTATTCAGTCCCCCCTGAAAAGCCCAGCTCGCGTCCCTCCATGACCGTCCATCACGATCGTGTTCATTTCGAATGATGTAGCTTCGCAGAAACCTTGCGCCCCCCGGCTTCCCCCGTACACGTCAGATCCAGAGTCTGAGCACGTTGCAACGTCCCGACTCACATGTTCTTTGATATATTCAGTTACGTCCAAGACGAAGTCGTCGATGACGATGAGGCACCGTCCAGGGTTCAACGCGGCGTATGCGCGTGCCTGTTCGACGGTCCACTCTTGCCCACTCCAAGATTCCTCTCCCTTGGTCGTCCCTAGCCCTCTTTGTCGCATGTACTGCCTCGCTTCGTCGATGTCCTCGGGACGCGCACGTCGAAGAGACGTTACCAAACCGAGATGGTGAAGGCCGTCAATGATCCATTTCGACGGATCCCAGTCCAGTTTGGACGGGCCAGACCTATAATCATGAGGAAACGCGTGCTAGTCGACGGTAAGCGTCTTGTTCACGTGGAAAGGGACGTGCATCTGACATGCTAAACGAGCAGAAACGTCAAGGCGAGCCTTTGCCGTAAGAGGAGCCGCGATCACTCACGAAATTGTGGTTTCCTTCTCCGCAGGTCAGGATCGCCAATAACTACGAAATCACCTCATCCTTGTTCGACCGCTGGCAGAGGGACATACCAAATTGCTCTTCGATGTGTCTTCGTCGGCGTATGGTTGCAAGCCTTTCCAGTGTGCTAGCCTTTCGATCGATTAACCTTAGGCATACCATCCGTGCTTATCTTCACTCACGAGTTTACCAGGAAAGTCGCGTGCCAGACTTGGGAATGTGTCAGGTCGGAACGTCTTCTGCCATTACTATAAACTCACTCGCCAATCTTGTTACCAATCCTCCGTAGATGAATGCACCGACCGGATCCCCCCAGGAGTAACCCAGGCATACTGGGATGACGCAGCCGAGCATAAATGCGATCGGAACTGGATACCCTTAGGACAGGCTCGAGGCAACCTCATGATGGCGTACTGACCATAGTACTTATGTTGAAAGCGGACCACTTGTTATGCGCTGATCAGGACCAGAGAATATGTTTTATTTCACTCACTCACGCTTATCGCTGTCGAGGTCTTCCCGGTCCACGGTGTTGACACGCTCGTACCTTGGTTTGAAGAAGATCCATCCCATGTGAGAGTAAAAGAGGCCTCGTGTTGCCGCGTATCTTTGGGTGGCGGTGGGGTCAATCTCTGTGCTCCGTTGAATAGTGTCAGAGCTCACGGATCGTGAATAGGATCATCCGTAAAACGCTTTTAAATGTCGATGAGGACACTGGACATTGTGAAGAGAATGCCTCACGTGGTGCAGGCGGTGCCGAAGGCACCTCCGTGCTCGTCAATTATTGCCTTCTGGAACGGGGGAATCATGAACTTACCACCACTAGATAAACGGTCAGCATATCAAGCCATGAGAGAGGGGG
>JBBPOF010000191.1:0-36210 GCA_038091315.1 Porphyrellus cyaneotinctus | reverse complement strand
CTCTGTCTGCACCTTAATCGCCTTGGCAGCAAAACATGACCTAGAGTTGGATCAAATGGATGTCTCAACTGCCTATCTCAATGGAGAACTGGAGGAAGACCTATACATGCAACCTCCAGAGGGTGTTCCAATCCAGCCTGGATATTGCTGGAAACTCCAATGTTCTCTTTATGGACTCAAACAGGCAGGATGAACTTAGAACAAGACTTTGGATTGGAAACTTGGAGAGCTTGGTTTCATCCATCTAGATGTAGAGACCTGCCTTTATGTCTTCCAAAAGGATGAACAGGTCTGCTTCCTTGTCGTCTATGTTGATGACCTACTCCTAGCTGCCACCACTCGGAAGTTTATGGACTCCATCAAACAGAAGATTTCTGCTAGTTTCAAGATGTGTGATCTTGGAGAGGCAAAGTACATCTTGGGCATTGAGATCAAGTGTAACTGCAAATTGCGAACTATTTCCTTATCTCAATCGCAATACTCCCGCACTGTCTTAAAACATACAGACATGTCCACCTGCAAGCCTGTATGGACTCCTATGGCACACAATTCCCAACTCTCTGCGACTGATTCAGAAGATGACTGGATCATTCCAGAACAAGTCATTGAAGGGTGCCAAGTCTCATATCTCACCATCATCGGATCCTTAATGTACCTCATGCTTGGAACCTGTCTGGATATCGCATATGCTGTTGGGACACTTAGTCGTTATAGCGCTAAATCCAAACTGATACATTGGGAAGCTGCAAAATGTGTCCTCAGGTACATCCAAGCCACAAAGGACATGGAACTCAGATTTGATGGAACAGAGCTCACCATGAACTTAGACTTCCATGGATATACTGATGCTGGATGGTCCCAGGATCCAGACAACTCCCAGTCCATTTCCAGTTTTCTTTTTATTAGTAATTGTGGACCTATTTCCTGGTCCAGCAAACAACAAAGCATGGTTGTGCTCTCAACCATGGAATCAGAGTATATTGGACTCAGCAATGCTGGACAACATCTAGCATGGCTTTGAACCTTCTTTGATGAAATTGGACATTCACAAAAGGGACCAATGGAACTGTTCTGTGATAACCAAGCTGTAATAATCCTATCCTGTGATCCACAGTTCCAAGCATGGACCAAACACATCCAACAGAAGTACCACTTCATTCAGGATGACCTTGTTGGAAAAGGAGAAGCAATTGTCCATTATGTTCCAACTGGAGACATGGTAGCAGACATACTCACAAAACCACTTGTGAGAGACCAACACTGGAAATTTGTCAAGGCTATGGGACTATGGTTACACTTGAGTGGAAGTGACAGTATCCAACCTTAGTTCCAATGCTTTCAGATCCCAATATCCAGAACCACCATTCCAGAACCACCATTCCAGAACCACTTCCAGAATTTTCCCATGCACTTCTGGACTTGGAACCACTGGAAGGTCCAGAACCACCGGAACCACTTCCGGAATATTCCCACGCTTTTCCGGAAGCATTGGAAGCATTGGAAGTATTGGAAATTGTCAAAATGTTCTTTCAGGTTTGCTACTACAATATTGCAGGTAACATAATACAAGTATACCTCTGCCCACAGCATATATATCTTCACCCTGCTTACAAGCACCTCAGTCATTTCTGCCATCTTAGGCAGCGGCTGAGGTGAGTACTTTTTATTTAGTTTTCATTCCTAGCTAATGTACTGTAGCACTGGGCAATTCCTGCCCTGCTCTTAGTTTTGTTAATATGAAAACAAGTTCTCATGCCTTTGCATTGGCAGCATATCTCCCTATCTCGAAGTTTCTTTTCTCAATGTTTCCCCTGCCGTTCAATCAGTTCTATCAGCGCACATCTACCATTTTGCTATCTCAATCATCATGCAGAACTTGAAGAAGGCAGCAAGGGAAGGCACTGTTATGTCGGATCCAAATGGCCTTCTGCAACTCATTCACACCCCTCTTGTATCTTGGATTGCCGATCTTCCAGAACAACATGTAATCTCATGCAGCTCATTGAAATATTCCCCGATCTCAACCACATCTACTGAACATTTTGGCAAGGCGACCCCTTATCCCCTTCATGATCGACAGGCCACCCTTGATGCCACCAGAGAGGCATGTCATATGTGCAATCCATGTGATATCACTGCATTCCACAAAGTCTGCCTGTCTTCCTTTCATCTCAATGGTGTCGTCTTACCGTTCTGGGTGGACTGGGGAAACACCTGCCTGTTATGCGAAACATATGCTATACATCGAGCGTACTCTGTTTGTCTCGAGGGAGGTACTCACGAAGAGACACAGTGTCCTCGATAGAACAAAGCTACGACAAGAGTCAAGTCAAGGGGTCAAGGTCAAGGGTTCCTCTAGTCAAACTAGACTGAGGTCAAGGGAGACTTGAGAACGTACAACGAACTTTGTATTGCATAGATCAAGAATGAGGAGAGGAAGTACAGGCAGATCGGTATAAGTACTAGCAATCTACTGCGGATGACTAATCTATAGAACATCATAGAAGCAATAGAACGACTGAGTCATGATGGTTACTAGGGGAAACATAAGCAGTATGAGAGAACTGCTTAGAGGAGAAGGCTGTCCATAGATGAGTAAACCAGACATAAGTGCATGTCCCCTACCGGCGATAGAGAAAGAGAATGGCGTGGGGAGTGCGTTCAAGGTAATGTGATAACGCTAAAGCTATCCGGGCTAAAGAGAAGGAGGAAATCATCTCGACCTGGCGTTAGCATTCCAGAGAGGGCAAATGTAGAGAAATGAGAGGAAAAAAGGAAAACAGAGGCGCACATATACTGAATCGTAACATTACCCCCTTCATATACTGGAGCCCCAGGCTCAAGTAACATACTGCCTCTACACATCAGGAGGAGGGGGTTCTCGTTGGAGAGCTCTGGGGGAGAAGATAGTTGTGGCCTGCTCGGGAGTAAGGACCATAAAAGGACAATCAACCTCTTGGTGCCCGAACGCAGCACAAGCAGAGCAAGGTACTCCAGGGCAAAACTGGGGTCCATGTCCCCATCGAAGGCAAATGCTACATTGGGTGGAGAGACACAGACGTGATGGATGACTGGGGGTGGCACAATGACATTTGGGACAGATGTAGTGGGGGCAGTCATCTCGCAAGTGCCCAAGACCATTACAACGAAAACACTGAGTGGAGGCATTGGCAGGGGTAGGAGGAAAGATGTTCGGAAGGACATGAGTGGCCGCTGAGAGAACAGTATTGCCAGAAGTGTTTCGAGTGTAATAAGTCCTGAAGATGCATCGAGCATCTTCATCAAGATGTCGGCCAATTGTGTCAGAGTCGTGAGGGAAACGAATAGTCACCAGAGTGAGAGGTCATTTGACAGGAGAGGTGGGGGTAGATGGTTCAATTGTGGTAGTGGTTTCTGATCACAGGGTCATGGGGGAGCAGGGTCAAGAAGAGATGCGGGATGCGAGAATGGGAGTGGCAGGTACAAAGGTTTCTCCTTGGGGTCTGGGAGGAGAAACGGGTAAGATGGGCAGGGATCAAGGAGGAAGAAAGTCGGTAGCTTCCATGTATCTGTCTTGTTCTTCCATGGACATGGATAGGTAAATTCGTCGGAATGTGGGGTAGATCACAATGGTGGGTAATCGTTCGACGAAGGAATGGAATCCATATAGATGAAGGATGGTGAGAATACGATGAGGGAGGGCAGATATATGAAGTTGTAAAGCAATACCGAAGTCCGAAGGAGGGTCAGAAGGGTTGGCCAGGCGATGGTACCATTCAACTGTCAGGGTCTCGTGGAAGAGTTTGATGAGCTCCTGGGTGACGACATCTTCTTCAAACAAATAGAGATCCTCGAGGGTGTGGCAGATATGTGGCATGGTGAGAATAGCGGCGTAGAGAATGAGAATAAAATGTAGAGGCAAACAAGAAGGACGAACAGGACAAGAACGCAATGGGGAGGTATTTGGAGAGGAGGATAGAGAGGAGGAGGAACGAGACGAAGATAGGAAAGACATATTTGGGGGAGTCAAAGATAATGGTTTCAATGGAGAAGTGGAACATTCGCAGGGGGGTACTCACAAAGGGACGCCGCTTCCTGGGGGTTCAGTTCAAACAATGGTTCTTCTTATAAGCCTTGAGTATTTCAGGAGCATGGTGGAGATTGCTTTCGGGTTCCCATGTATTTTCCGACGACGAATAGCCTTTCCATGCGGTTAGATACCAGCGTTTTCCAGCGTTGCCTCTATGACTAATGATCTGGTCAACTTCGTACTCTTCTTCAGCATCAATTAAGTCAGGAGGGGGTCGGGAGAAGTTGGGACCATGTGTGACGGTTCCGCAATATGAAGATAAGAGGTTAGCATGGAACATGTCATGAATTTTCCATGTGGGTGGTAGGCGTAATCGGTAGGTGAGCGGTGATAGGACCTGAGATATCTCGAAGGGTCCATGGCATTTTGGGGCAAGTTTCCGGGAAAGGTAGTGGAGGCGTAGATTAGAAGCCTCTAGCCAAACCTTATCACCTACTTTCCAGGGGGAGAATTTCTGGGTGGAATGTTCTGTCATGATCCGTTGGGCGGTTTCATGTGCTGCCAGAGCTTCCTTTCAAGCTTCTTCAAGTAGGGAGAGTCGGTTTTCGAGAGCGGGGAGAAAAGTCTTGCCCAGGGGAGGATATGACTGAGGCTCATATCTGAGGAGTAAGGAGAAGGGGGAGACCTTGGTGGAGCTGTGTGGGGCAGAGTTATGGTGGAATTCAGTGGTGGTGATGTACTCTGTCCATCTTCAGGGGTTGTTTGAACAGAAGATACGGAGATAGGTTTCAATTTCCTGATTGGTTTGTTCGGTCTGACCATCAGTCTGTGGGTGATACGCAGTGGAGAGGCGGATATCGTAGTTGAGGAGTCTGGCCAGTTCCAGCGTGAAAGCGGAGGCAAATTGAGGGCCTCTATCAGAGATAATCAAGTCGTATAACCCGAATTGTTTGTAAACATGTTCGAAGAAAAGTTTGGCGACTCCAGCGGCATCGATAGTTTTAGTACAAGGGCATAGAATCACCCCCTTCATAAGGCCGTGGTCGACCACGACCATCAAAGAATCAGAGCTGGCAGAAAGGGGAAGATCGGTGATGAGATCCACAGAGAGTTGCCGAAACGGAAGAGAGGAGATGGAGGGGATCGGAGCCAGAGGGGGATGAGTCGGGTGAGTATTAACTTTGTTTTGCTGACAGATGGCACAACCTGAGACAAAGGTGTTGACAAAAGAGGATAGTCCCAGCCACCAGAAGTCACATTCGACAATAGCTTTGGTGCGGAAACGACCCATGTGACCAGTAGAAGGAGAGGAGTGCAAGGTGTAGACGACGGAGTGGCGAGAGGACAGGGGTATGTACATACGACCTTTAAAATAGAGATGGCCGTTGTTGAGGGTCCAATCAGCGAGGGAAGAGCAGGGGAACAGTGGTGAACCTTGTTGGAGGTTGGCAATGGCGCGTAAAACAAGGGGGTCGGAGGCAGAGGAGGAAGAGATCTTGTGGGCGAGAGTAGTGTCGAGAGCATTGATGACCATGGGATCCAGGCAAATGGAAGCGTCCACATTGTCGGCAGTGGTATCCAGATGATCCCGTCAAGAGAGAGCATCGGCAGGAGCCATCTTGGATCCGGGTGTCACCTTCCAAATAATGTCAAAGTCCTGAAGAAACAATGCCCAGCAAGCCTGACGACGAGAGAGTTTATGAGGGTCCTTGATATAGGAAAGATTTTTATGATCTGTGATGACAGTGATCAGATGATTGGTTCCCTAAAGGTAATGTTGCCATTCAGAAAGAGCGAGGATGACGGCAAGGAGTTCTCTATCATAGATATTGTAGTTGCATTCTGCAGGGGCGAAGGTTTTCGAGAAGTAGGCACAGGGGTGGGGGTCACCATTGGCGTCATCCTGCATGAGCACTGCGCCAGCAGCTAAAAGGGAAGCATTGGTCATGAGGGAAAAGGGTCGTGAGGTATTGGGGATACAAAGGACCGGGGTGGAGGAGAAAATGGATTTGAGGGTATCAAACGCTTTCTGTTGGAGCGGGGTCCAGGCCCAAGGTTCATCCTTCCAGGTTAACAGATTCAGGGGAGCGACAATGTTGGAGAAATTGGGGATGAATTTGCGATAGAAATTGGCGAAACCGGTGAAGGATCGTATGGCTTTGACAGAGGTGGGAGGTTTCCAGTCACGGATGGTGTTGAGTTTCTTTGTGTCCATTGCGACCTGTCCCTGTCCAATGACCATCCTGAGGTATTCCATCATTGGGACATTGAAGGTGCACTTGGAGATTTTTAACAACAGATTGTGTTCGCAAAGGCGGAGGAGGACGTGATGTGTTCATTTGTGATGAAGAGAGAGGGTGCCTTGGGTACAGATGCCAAGGTCGTCCATATAGATTTTGAGCCAATGTTCCCCAATCATGTCTGTAAAGATGTGATTCATGAAGGACTGAAAGGTTGCTGGAGCGTTGCAAAATCTGAAAAACATGACGGTGGGTTCGAACAACCTGAGGGGGGTGATGAAGGCAGCTTTCCATTGGTCCTCTTCTCAAATCTGGATATTGTTATACCCCCATCGGATGTCGAACTTGGTAAAGAAGTTGGCATCTTTCATGTCATCAATGAGTTCGAGGATGAGTGGTAAAGGGTATCCGAATCGTCAAGTATGGAGGTTCAAATGTCGGTAGTCTTGGCAAGGACAAAGAGTTCCATCCTTTTTAGGTACAAAAAAGAACGGGGACACTTGAGGGGACTTGGATGGGATGATACGTCCGGTAGCTAAATGTTCCTTGACGAATGCTTCACAGGCAGAGAGTTTGGCAGGATTTAAGGGATATATCTTGGCTATCTTCGGGGTGAACATAGGGAGGAGGTCGATGGTGTGATCGAAGGGTCTATGGGGTGGTAGTTTGGTGTGCATCTTTTCTGAAAAGATGTCAGCGAAGTCCTGGCACCAATCCGGAACCGGTTGTTCTGTAGGTTTCTCAGTCTGGGCGATTTGGATAGAGATGGTGATCTTGTTGATCGCTTCACCATTGTGCCACAGTTCTCGCTTATGAAGACGTTGTGATATCTTTTGATCAGCTTCTAGACCAAGCCATTGAAGGAGGTATTATCTTTGTGGGATGTGTGGGTCATCAGGTGCAGGGGATGGTGGTTGAGGGATTTCAAGGGTATGAGCGTTCCAGTTGATGTGGGGATTCCACTTTCGAAGCCAGGGCATTCCCAGAATGATCTGTCTCTTCCCAAGGCTGAGTACCATGAGATCTATATCATCGGAGAAGGAGTTGTGTTGAAAAGAGGTGTGGGCTTTCCAGCGTATGGTTTCTTTTGCATTGGAGGTTCCGTCAACATTTATTGCCAGAGTAGGTTTGGGAAGACGAACAAGGGGGAAGTTGGCTTCACAAAGGAGTCCAGTGTCGATGAAGTTCCCAGTTGCTCCCCAGTCAATGAGAGCAGTGGTTTCGACGATTTTTGTACTAGCATGGAGTTTGATAGGGATGCGAAGAGTTCTTTGCTTAGGCAAGGCTACTAGTACATGGGTGATGTCATGGGAAGAGGACGTCGAAACATCTTCCTGACTTAAAAATCCTCAGCTTCGAGGTTGGTTACAGCTACTTCCTCCACTGGGTTGTCGTAGCAGAGTTTCAGGGTTTGAAGGACTTCGGTTTCGTCCTTTCCTTGGGTTTTCAAGGTTTGAACATACTGTTCAAGTGCGGAGAGGGGAGCGACAGTGGATTTCGACAGGGGAGCATCATCAGTCTTGGTGGTTTCTGCGTTTTGGACTTTCTGGGGACGAGGGGTCAATGGTTGAGAGGTTCTCTGAGAATGACATTGGGTGGTGTTGTGTCCGGGTTTTCTACAGCGAAAGCAAAGGCCGTCCTTGAAGCACTTAGCGCGTTCCGCAGGGGTAAGTTTCCGCAGGGTTACTGCATCAACGTCTATGGCGTCAGGGTCTCTGGTGGTATGAGAGTTTAGGAGCGAGGGAGTTCCGTGATGACCTCTCAGGGTAGCGATGCGCATCTTCTGTGCATGGAAGATCTTGGCTTGTTCGATCCACTTGGACAAAGTGGTGGGAATGGTGGCCATGGACAGAATCATGGTGGCAATCTGTTGATCGATGCCAAGAGAGAATTGATCAATGAGCGTGATGGGGTCAGTGATTCCTGCTTTAGCAGCGAGGTTCTGGAAGTCGGTGATGTACTTCTGGAATCCATCATCCATACTTCCATTTGGAAGCTTGAACGATTTCTGGACCAGCTTAGTGAGGTCGTGTTGAGCGACTGCTTTGATATCAAAGGAGAAGAAGGTGGACTCGAAGTCCAGTACGAGTTTGTCAAAGGTTTTATCGGAGGTGGGGGCATTGGTATCAGCCATCCTATCATACCACATCTCTGAGAAAGAGACGCCTCGTCCCTTGCTCATCTTATTGAGAGTGGTCATGACCTGAGTTTCATCTGACGAATACAACCTGGAGTTGATGGCAAAGTAGGCCTTCATGGCCTTGATCCATCTCATGGCGTCTGAGGGTTCCCCAGAGAAATCTGTGGAGAAGGCGGCCTTGAGTTCAGAAGGGTTGGACATGGGTACTGGGGTTATTCTGGGTGCAGGGGTTACAGTGGGTACGAAGGGCGTTACAGCCTGGGAGGTTCGGGATACAGTGGTTTCAGAGTACAATGACTCGTCGCCATTGTCAGAGTCCTGTGGTACTTGGTACCTTCGTCGAGAAGGTCTGGATGTCGTGGTGACAATGGTGGGTCGGTCCTTCTCCTAAATAGGAGGGACGGAGGGAGATTCTTGATCTTTTGTTACACGAAATGTACGCTGTACGTCGAGTGTACTTTGTTTGTCTCAAGAGAGGTACTCACGAAAAGACACAGCGTTCTCAATAGAACAAAGCTATGACAAGAGTCAAGTCAAGGGGTCAAGGTCAAGGGTTCCTCTAGTCAAACTAGACTGAGGTCAAGGGAGACTTGAGAACGTACAATGAACTTTGTATTGCATAGATCAAGAATGAGGAGAGAAAGTACAGACAGATCGGTATAAGTACTAGCGAACTACTGTGGATGACTAATCTATAGAACATCATAGAAGCAATAGAACGACTGAGTCATGATGGTTACTAGGGGAAACATAAGCAGTATGAGAGAACTGCTTAGAGGAGAAGGCTGTCCATAGATGAGTAAACCAGATGTATGTGCGTATCCCCTACCGGCGATAGAGAAAGAGAACAGCGTGGGGAGTGCGTTCAAGGTAATGTGATAACGCTAAAGCTGTCCAGGCTAAAGAGAAGGAGGAAATCATCTCGACCTGGCGTTAGCATTCCAGGGAGGGCAAATGTAGAGAAACAAGAGGAAAGAAGGAAAACAGAGGTGTACATATACTGTATTGTAACACTGCCCCTCAATGTTCCTCACCCCTAATGCCCTCCATCAGTGGCACAAATTCTATTATGACCACTTTGTGTGATGGGTAATCAATATGATTGGTGGAGCAGAACTGGATCGCCGCTTCTCAGTCCTCCAGCCATGGACTGGGACTCGACACTGGCCAAATGGCATCTCCACTCTCAAGCAAACCTCAGGGAAGGATCATCGGGACTTTGAGAAGTTATTGCCAGTTGTTGCCGCAGGCACAGTCCCCAATGACGTCCTTTGTGCCCTCTGTGCCATCACGGAATTCATTTTTCTTGCCCAGAGTGTCCACTTCTTTGATGAGATTTTGTATGCGCTCAGTGAGGCACTGTGTGAATTCCATCATTACAAATCTGCTATTATTGCTGCAGGGGGTCATCAAGGGAAAAATGGACCATTAAACCACTTTTGCATCCCAAAACTGGAGCTGACTCTTCATGTTGAACGAAGTGTATGCATGATGGGTGCGGCCTACCAATGGACCAGTGACATCACTGAACAGTGTCATATAACGCACGTCAAAATCCCCTACTGCCTCTCCAATCACCACAATTTTCACAAACAATGCTGTCGCTTTCTTGACCGTCAAGAGAAACAATGATTTTTTCAGCATTATACCACCCTCAAAATGGCTCATGCACCGCTAATCAATGAGATCGTGCACGAGATGGAACTCCTGCATCTGTACCATGCTGAGCCAACATCCGACCAGGCCAATACCTCAGTAGGGCCAGTAGATAACTCTGCTGGTACAGATGCCAGGAGCAACAAGCAATTGATTGGCCTGCCTAGCCAAAAGAAATCCATCTTCGATAAATGACATGCCCAGATATCTGCTGACAATAAAAGTGCCATCCTTCTTACCATCCATCCTCACTTTCCTGACCTTGACATTGATGTTGCCTCTTGAACTCTTGGTATCACTGATCTCCGTCCCGCCTTGAGGGACTTTTTCTCAAGCCATTCATACGGTGATTGTAATGGCTGCCGTTATGCTGCCACCAACTGTCCCCTTCCCTTTACAACTCTTCATGCATGGAACAAATTTCGTATTCAACACCATTCTGTCCAAAACCCCCTCTCCCTCGTTCCTCCTCAGACAATTCAAGCAGTACCTCCGAGCTCTGCCTTACCATTTGGACATGCAAATACAGTTCTTCTTGCTCATGAAAGTGGTGAATTTATTTCTACCAGCATGAATGACAAGCGTATGTGTCCCCCTTGGCTGGTGTTCTTTCACATTCTGATCATTATCCAGGCTATGTTGTTGCCCAGGTGTGGGCTATCTTGCAGCCTCAGACCAAACCCCCATCGGATCCTCTGCTCTATGTTCAATTTTTCAGTTTTTCACCCTCACACATCCAGGCGCTTAATGGCATCCATGTTATTACTCCCACTCCACATGTAGAGATGTTCCTGGTGCACCGTCGGATTCATAACAATGGTCAATTCTTGGGTGATATTGTTTGCTTGAGCAATATTTGCCAGGTTGTTCAACTGGTTCCCAAGTTTGGTTCCCGGGTGCCAGAAAATATGACTTGTGACAATAGCCTGGAGATCAGGGGAGAGTTCTATGTCAATTCCTTGGCTGACAAAGAGACATTCCATGCAATCCTCAGCTATCAGTAGTACTCTGATCCCATGTCACACTGCATACACTGATCATCGATCGCTACCTGTCGCTGTCACACCTGAGTGATATACACACGATTTGTCAGCAAAATATGTTTATTTGCAGTTAAAATATGGGAGTGTGAAGAAATACTCTGTGCTGTGACACTGAAAGTGGTGTACGTATCATATTTAAACCAAAGGAGAAAGGAATATAACTCTTTTCAGTGTCTCAGACTGCGTTTTCAGTCTTGCTGTCGCAGACGAGTCATGATGACTGTCCAACCCACTGGAGCTGTGCCAAAAAAGAGGTTTGCTGATGGTGTCCCATATGTACTACAGTAGGATACATGTGCTCTTACAATGGTACTAAAAATCTATCCATTCTGCCAAGCTCAGTGGCTGAAGTCAGCTGCAAGTCGACACACTAGTCGAGCCAAGCCAGGGGTAATTATGTAACTCGGCTCGTAAAGTTGAGTCATGGCATGAGCCGGGGGGAGTCGGAGTCAGCTTGGCAACACTATCCGCTGGGATTGACCAGAAATCTGGGTATAGTACAGGCAGGTTCAGCCTCGAGGATGCATAGATCCGATATAGCCAACAGGACATGAACTATGCTTCTCCATAACTTACTAGGCCTGCCGACATCAACGTCGATCAGATGGGAGTCCTCCTACCCAGCCTTCTATTTTGTAAGCACGTGCCGGTCATCGTCGACATGGTGTTGCAGAGCACTTTCAACGATCAAAGTGGAGGAACAACAAGTTGCAGTTCATGCCCCTTCTTTGCAGTGTGCATAGATTGGCAACCAGGTTCACTTGCCTCTGGGTTTCAGCACTTGACCCCTGTGCTGCCTATGCAAAGACTCTCGCTTTCCAAGTCAAGCCTGCTATGCAGTGTCCATGCACAAGCAAGACCTGAGATACATGAACACTCGAGCACAATCTTTGAGGCTGTATGAACTCGAGGTCATCCTGAACTGGTTACAAGACAAGGACTCGCATGTTTCATCCTTTTTGTCTTGATTGTGTAGTATACTAGCGACAAAGATGAATTGACAATGCTATCCTTCTTCGATCCCCCGGGCCAAGTCGCAGCGATCACTTGATGTGGAATGCCAAGGTGTTGCCAGCTAGAGGCCCAGAACCTGGCATAAGACAAGTTTTCATAAGATACATAACTTGCCTACCACTGATGCATCAAGTAATGACAAAAAAAATGCTGGCGGTCCCTCACCATGTTGTCCAGAACACCATGTCAATGATGACGGCCAGTCTCCCAAAGCAGGATCTCTATTCCTCTTCCTTGACGAGATCCGCTCCCCCATGTGTTGGTCATTCAATCTCCATCTCGAGCTCTGGTCCAGATCCCCTCCGCCACTCTTCGGCATCGTGGTCCCCTATCTTTGGCGGTCCATGCACTCGGACACAAGCCCGCAGTGCATTCTGATCGTCTACAGTATCGCACGTATATCAGTCCCCCTCCATGGCCCCCAAACCACAAACCACAAACGCTCACCTATCCGAACACAACAATCAAATGGTTGATCTTGCCATGTAACACCTTCGGGAGCCACGACTCCAGATTAATTCTATTGCGTGTTCAGTCCATGCATGCGGCACGAGCGCAGGAGAAGCACCTCGTCTCCCTGTGATGCTTGGTGCCACCCCAACCGATTCATGATCTGGTGTACATGTACATCAACACCGAAACCCACGTTCCTATCCATGCATGAGCGTGCAGGGTCAACGTCCTGTGTCACGCATGCAACAGCGGCCACTTGCCAAACTCGAGGTGGCATGCGCACAATCTTGAGACCGAGCCGTGGTGAAGTAGGGACGGCTCCACTATTGGCATCTTGTTTTTTTCATCCTCTTGATCATTGTGCTTCTCAACGATAGGTGTTGTGGGCAACGGAATGGGAATGGGCTCCAGACAAATGCCTCTGAGGTACACTGAGTCCTATTTCATGAGACCGACGAGGCATTGACAAGCTCACACAGGCAGGGGCTGTTGATTCACCTTTCCATTCATGTCTTGAGTCTTCGACACACTTAGTTCATTACACATAAGCCCCAGGTATCACTCGGGCTTCATTCACACCAGACGAACAATGCGTCTGGAAGGGGTAGGGACCATTCTGGGGTGGATATAGACAGAGGAGCCAGTAGAAGGGGGGAGGGGGCATGGTTGAGGTTTCAGGCTTCGCTTTGGTCTCATAGGTCATGTAGCCTGGAAGTTGATTTTGACAAGCTTGGGCCAGGCGCGTCATCTGAGTATACACGCTAGCGCAGCCAATCAAAGAAACACACATTGCCGTTCATGAAAGTTAGACTTCGCCTCGCCAATGTGCAGTTGACGCTTTCCATGTCAACCCCCTGAGGGTGTTCAAACCTACTTGAGAATATCATCCAGAAAGATCACAGCATAAAATAGAAAGAGGAGCTCACATTTGGCCAGCTCCTCTGTGCCAATTTCTATCGTCAACGAAGCGATTTCTTAGATCGCAGAAGCAACCGTGTGCGCCAAACTTGCCATCATCATGACCTTTCCGAAGGAAGATAAACAATATTCAAGATTTGCTGGAGTTATTAAAGGTGTAAGGCCAGAGACATCATGGAGGGCCCAGGAGTAACGATTGCACTTAGCTAAGCACTTATCAATATGAAAAAGAAGCCCATATTATTTCGCACATTGTCACAGTCATCATGCCATTGGTGGGAAAATCTACGCCCCTACCTCTACCTGCAAACATATTTCCTCCCAGTAGTTCCACTCGAGCGGCATATGATGAATGCCTCACTCTAGAACAACATGAAGCTTGGAACATGTTCGACATAGATCTTCAGAAGGAGGCCTCCGAGCATATTATGTTTGACATGAGCCCGTCGATTGCTGCACGCCTCCTGGGCCACGCTTTATGTTTCGCACCCAGTGAAGACGGACGCAATGCATTGGCTTGTGAAATCAATGGTTGTTACAGTGATCTGGAGCTCTTGGCTAGACTTGCCCATTTGTATGTTTTTGGGCTGATGCGGGTTTGTGCGTTCTTGTGAAATGTAAGCTCTATTCTCAGGGCATCTAATAAAATTATAGTCTACAATCCCAAAAGTACTATACCTGCTATCTCGGCCGATCAGAGTCCTAGACGATCCTTCGAGGAGGCTGTAAAGAAACTGGAGCATTTGCTGCAGCAGCCCTCCATTACTCCTGCCCAATTGTGGAAACTGGTGAGTATATTTGTTGCTGTTATCAGTTCACTTGTTGACTTTATTAGCTTTTATTCCATGATAATCATCGCTGTGTCTTCACTGATGCTTTGGACACCCAGGCAGAGAGGCCTCATCCGGGAAACCACAGAACTAAGTTCGACGTGATAAGTGTTGCCCATATAATCAGTCAATCACTGTCTGCAGACATCTGTGATACTACAGAAAAGGTTTGGGGGAAGGTAATCTTTCACTGTTCTATGTGATCAGTCTACTGATGATCTTTTTTTTTAGTTTGAGTGGACAAGGACTTTGGGAGCAATGATCGAGCGCTTTGGAGGTTTCTCCTCCTACAATGTCCTTGGTGATAGAGTTCTCAACAGTCCATTGAATGCATTCATCAGCTCGCCAGCTCCACACAATGCATTTGACCGTCTTGATATGTGGTTAATGCCAGCAAAGGTGCGTTTTCCAAATTTAAACCCTGTCCTGAGGTCCTGTTACGATACAATATATGTGCGCCTCTGTTTTCCTCATCTCTTCCCATTTCTCTACTTTTGCCCTCCCTGGAATGCTAACACCAGGTCGAGATGACTTTCTTCTTCTCTTCAGTCCTGACGGCTTTAGCGTTATTGCATTACCTTGAACGCACTCCCCACGCCGTTCTCTTTCTCTATTGCCGGTAGGGGATACACACTTACTCCGGACTTAGTAATCCTAGGACAGCCTTCTCCTCTAAGTAGTTCTCTCGCACTGCTTACGTTTCCCTTAACTACCATCATGACTCACTGGTGACTCAGTTGTTCTGTCTACTTCTATGACGTTCCATAGATTAGTCATCCACAGTAGTTCATCAGTACTTATACCAAACTGCCTGTACTTTCTCTCCTCATTCTTGATCTGCGCAATCCAACGTTCGTTGTACACTCTCAAGTCTCCCTTGACCTCAGTCCATTCGACTTGAGGAACCCTTGACCTTGACCCCTAGACTTGTCTCTTGTTGTAGCTTTGTTCTATCGAGGACGTTGTGTCTCTTCATGAGTACCTCCCTCGAGACAAACAGAGTATGCTCGACGTACAGTGTATGTTTCGCATAACAGGTCCTTTGACTGTCTTGTTATTAGGATGAGCATTGCCAGGTCATACCCAATACTTATGACGTAGAATACCATTGGGGAAGAGAAGAACTTCCTTTCTTGGGAAGTGGTGTTCACCCAAGAGTCACATTCAGATCCGTCCAGGTTGGTGACCAGACCATCCCACCTCCTGATCCACACATCATTGCCCTCCATGCTGCCTGCGCCAAGATCGCGCATATGTCGGGTGCTGCAGGATGGTTAGAAGAGTTCTTCCAAGACAACGATGAGATCTTGGTTATGACTGACACGAATGCTGCATCTGAGCTGAGTAGGGCCTTGAAACAGATGCAGACTCGGATGCAGCTCATTTCTGCAACGGCTTGATGATGTCTGTGGTTGTACAAAGTATGAAGTAATATCAAGAGCATGTGGTGTTGAAAAGTCGTATGCCGGGAACGCAACTTGCGGATGAGGCATGACGAACGATGGCAGATGTTATTCGCAATAGCGGACGAAGAGAGAGATACAGGGCGACGCGACTACGATAAAGTACGTATTAGGTAAGTGTACCGTAGCGAATGATTTACTCCAACATGTGGAATGACAATCCCTCTTTCCCCCATCATTCATCTGCGAATTTGCTGCCTGACAACACCTCTTACCATGGCACAGATATGTGCATTTTGTATTGCTTCTGTGTACTGTATGATCCCAGCGCCACAGACACCTTCTAGTGCACATTCATGCCTGAGCCTGATGGAGACGTCATATTGAGTAACGAGCTCCAGCCCATTGATTCAGTATTCAAGAAGTGGGGGAGAGCATAGGAAACCCATCTCTCTTCCTGGAAAAGAGGTCGCACGCCGTCATACAAGGCTTGTTATATCTAGCAATATTAATGCAAACCTTGGCGGTTGGCAGTCTGTTGGAGTCTTTCCAGGTCTGCTTTCCTTCTGGAACTGTTTCATAGTGCACGCTGACTTCCTTGAAAGACCATGGAGGCATTCCTCCTCAACGCCGCTCATAAGATGTGCACCGTCGGCTTTACTGATGGTTGTGTCTGTGGTACGTCCTATTTTTCTATGCATGGCATGATCTCACATTACACAGTCGATCAAATTTCACCTAACGCCAACAGTGCATTTTTGGGGCACATTCTTGGTTCGCTTGGAACACTGGTGATCATCATGCATGTTACACCTTGATTTCATATGCTCACAAATCCAAATTCCCAATAGATTACAGTATCTCTAATTCTCCCACTCAGTCTCGTTCACCTCGTCGATAACATCATATTCATATTCCAAGTCACATCGTTCATCATCATCCTTCTCGTCATAACTGTCATTTGAATGTTTGCCATTATATGCCTCAACACCAACCAAATTCCAGTGGTAGGGCACCGTTATAGGATTCGTGCTCTCCAACTTTTCGTTTCCAAGTACTGATTCAATGCTGTCTTTTCTCTCTGCCTAATGCCATTTATTTCGACAGGTAACGACCATCCCGGCGTGAGTAATCAACACACATACCTCTGTCAATGTTCACTATGTTGTCTGGGTGTCCATTCTCATCCCGTGTCTCATTTACAGGCTCGGCGTTTGTTCTCCCAAATAATACCCCGCTTTTGCAAGTGTTTGCGACAAATATAGGGCATGGGCTACTGAGTACAATCAGTCAGGTGTTGAGCTACGTGTTTCCATTAGGTGTATTGTTTTCGATGTGTCCCATCTATGCTCACCCTTGTCGTCTTCTAGCCGCTGTACTAGATGCTAATGTCTCCCCTGAAATCCCCGAATCCCCGGATTGTCATTATCACTGATGTGACAGATGCAGATCCCGACAGCATAGACGAGGTCAAGACGCTCGCGTCATCATGGGAAACAGAGAGGTCCAATGTTGGATGTGATCCCCATGCCCGTCAGGAACCACGTTTCCTCACTGTCGGGGCATCGCTACTATGGGCAGGAATTTTCTGAGCGAAGGAGGTGAGTGCTCAAGTGCTCAATGAACGCTGGTGAGAACCACCCTATCTATTACTCGACAGAACTGACAGAGCAGCAGCAGAGGATCAAGAGCAACACCGATCCTCCCCCGTTCTCCATCGTATACCATGTGGGCCGTCCCTAGTGCCCGTAGCCCACGTGCAAGCAGTACGAGCTTGGGTTCTTGTGCACCCCTCAACGCCAGACGAACACCACCATCCTAGCGCAGGTTTGGAGTCACTGTGAGATGCCGACGTACGGCTGTCCATCTCCGTGCCAAGTGTGGTTGATGAAGAACCCGTTGCGACGTTTAAAGCATTTCCGTGCTTGTCCCCTAGTACGTCACCCGACGCGTATCAGCGCAGCTGGATTCTCGCTTGCGGCTGCACTGGTCTTGACAGCAGTCGGGTATGACATTGTAGAGTCCGTCCGCGGAGGCTCTGGTGGGTGAGGCTTGAAGTGTCACAGAGCTTGATGGACGTGGCATGGTCATTCATGCCAGCAAGATTTAAATTACAGTAAGTAGGTTTTTCGGACCTAGGACATGTTAAACCGGACGTGCTAGACAGATAGAGTAAACACTTGACTATGTCAGTAA
The DNA here is from genome assembly GCA_038091315.1 of Porphyrellus cyaneotinctus. Classification (NCBI taxonomy): domain Eukaryota; kingdom Fungi; phylum Basidiomycota; class Agaricomycetes; order Boletales; family Boletaceae; genus Porphyrellus; species Porphyrellus cyaneotinctus. Next base: position 18,308 of record JBBPOF010000191.1, on the reverse strand, counting down.
GGTAGATAGGAGTGTAAGCAGCAGTAGCTTACCTCCAGTCGAGTGGTACGAGACTGGAGGAAAGCAGGAGCGCGATGCGACGTGTAAATATATGAGCGGTGTCCAAAGGAAACGTAGTGAAGTGTACCATACGAAAGCTAAGTGTTGTAACAGAGGGGATGTTCTCCAACCGGACACTCTATTGGAAGTACCAAATACTATCTGCATTGGCCGATAAGACTCAGAAAATTTTTATCGGTGTTGCCGCTGCCACTTCACGTCTTCCTTTTCTGCCGCCACGTCCTTGTCCGTCCCGATATCTCCTCCACGACGCTCGTCTACTTCATTGTCCGCTCTGTAATGGGCACGAAATACAACGTACTAGGCGATATATTGAAAGGAAGCAGAATCGTCCTATGATATTGGGGTGGGTGCGGAGACGTCAATCATTTCCTAACCAAGCTGCGACGTACCTCTTAGCTTCTTGCTGCAGCTTACACCCTCGTTGACATTTGCCTTTTTGCAGTCTCGTCGACAGGCTGCCCTTTCGAGGTCTTCCTCACTGTGGTTGCTCTTGCCGAGTTTCCAATGAAGGTGAGCGATCGCACTCATTCGCAGAGATGATCAACATTGCTCATCGGATGAAAAGCTGCCCTCTTGACCACAAACCTCGGCAGAGATTATCTGCTCAATTATGCCAGGAGTCTCATGTTCACGACGACATGGACATCAGCAACACTGTCGCCGTCAACTGCTCGTTCGATGTGCTTGAGGATGGTACAGCGGAAGCGGTGAGTTTCACGTCTACACCATATTGATGCGGTAATGCAAGCTCTCTCCTCGCCCTCCTTCGCTCAGCACTGAAGGAGTACCCGTCATCGCTACTCTGCCTTCCCAACCATCTCTCCCCTACGATCTCCGATCAAGGAGAGCTGACGACACAACAACCAAATTCGGTTTTACCGAAAGGCGTTCCTGTACCGCCCGACAGCGATGGACCTAGTGCCAAGGAAAATAATATCGACAGCGGGTGGTCTTATACCAATAGGCATCTCGCACGATGTCAGTCCACATAGCAATTGGCTACCTCCGGCGATCCTGTAGCCGTTCCAACGTCTGACGAGTAAAGGTAAAGTCTTTACGACTGCGCGGCTTAGATGATTTGCTCAATCATTCGTTCCTGAGAGTACGTTAGAGCTGGTTGCAACCTCATCCACTTCGTCTTCTTGTTCGACGAGTATTCTGATAGATCCACACCCTCCGAGGTCCGTAGGCAAAAGGCCGTGGTAATGGATGCTTTCAAGAATCCCCATATGCCGCGTCCAAAAGGAGAGTGGGTTGGTGGTGAAGTGGCACGTCAGTAAGTGTAGTCATAGTTTCATTGGGAGCAAAAGTTGTGAGACGATATTTCCTTGACCATAGGTTCTGGGAACGAACCATACAGAATGCCACCACAGTCGCGCAGAAGAGATTTATCCAGAGCATAGACTATCTAGAGGGTGTCGTCCAATATGACAAGAAAGATCATCACATCCTTGATATCAAGAACTACATCGATTTACGTCGTCGTACAAACAGGGTGAAACCTTCGTTTTCGATATATGAGCTAGGGTTCGACATCCCCGATGAAGTGATGATGCACCCAACTATTCAGGAGATGATTCTGACAGCTGTAGGCATGGTCGCTTTTTGTAACGTCAGTGGTTTTTGCAGATAACATCATGATGATGCCATTTTTCCAGGACATTTTTTCTTACAATGCCGAGCGACTGCGTGGAGACGACTTACACAATATTATTACGTGCATTATGAACGAACACCACACAGACGTGAATGGCGCCATGCTTTGTGTCGAAGATTACCTTCTTGGAGTTGCAGACAGGTTCCAAGCCGGCTCCCGGGCCATGGCGCTTCCCCAATGGGAGGAACCCTTGGACACACAGGTCAGAGTGTGTTGCGATGGCTTAGGCCAGTGGGTAAGGGCTCTCGATGAATGGAGAGAGAGGTATTTTGGCAACAAGGGTCTCAAGATCAGGGAGAAGAGATGGATGTCGCTCTTGCCTAGGAAATATGCAACAGAAATTGGTCCTGTACATATCGACAGTTCGCTTTTATAGCCACACCCACACCGATAATCTATGACATAGATGATCTTCCATTTCCGATTATCAGCATGAGCTGTTGGAGCACACGCACGACGAGTTTGTCTAGGCGGCACTTGCCATCGTAGTCTTATCACTGGACTATAATGCACGGTAGCAAAACTTCGGCTCACGCGACATATAAAACTGTGCTGCCGGGGACTCGAGCCAAGCCACGATCGTGTTATTTTGGGGGGTCATATGTACATTCAACAATGCAATGATACCCATCACGGTACGAATTCTGATTAAGACCTCACGCGTGGAAATGTGTGGACGCGAAACATACCCTCCTCGTCGAGCAACGTCTCTTCATCCAAACACGCTTGTATGTAGTCAGCTATGACAAGTCGACCCCATTTAGGCCTGTGACGACATTAGCTTATGTGAACCTGGGGCAATGGCATGTACCTGGATGTCTGCTGGATGAGAGTTGTCCTGCGAGTCATGTCCCGTTTGTCGAGAACGACATGCGTTAATTTGGGATCGTCGAGTTCTACGATCTTCCCTCCGTTTTCTTCAATGTTCCGGGAAACTTTGACAAGACTGACGTCATGAACATCCATTGGTTCCGGCAGAAAAATGTTTCGACGAACTGATCGGAAATCTCTTTCTCGTATTTCGTGGTTACGGCCATCCCATTCTTGCGTGCATTCTGTGGCGAATCGATGTAGAAGCACCTATAAATAGGATGTACTTAGTGAAGTGAGCAGGCGCCGGGGGTGATATGTACGTACAAGTGCTTGAATATCAAGTTGGTGTCATATTCACGGTCCGGAGCGTCGTCACCCATCATGGCGTCCTCGGGCTGCCATCTTCAATAACGAAACATGAAAACAAGCAACAAGACTCACCTCTTTTTCGTCAGATAGAGACTACACCAATTTAAAGACATTCACCACTCGCAGCGTACGGATCATGAGAGAATGTACCATGACTTGGAATGAATCAAGGGTTTCGCTCCCGCTTGGCTCCACCACAACCCATTCGTCGGTGTCTTTCTCAATGCCATCGTTCACAGACTTGGCGTCGCTCTCTGGTTCTGTCACGCTGTCGTCGTCGGTAACTATTTCCTTGGCATCCGCTCTCAACCAGTCCGCGAGAGCCGGATCCACATATTCTTAGGGCTCCTCTTTGGGTTCAATGGCCTCTGGCACTGGGGCGATCTTTGGGTTTGCGTCTTTTTCTCGCGACGGCTGTCCAGTTTCGTCGCCCATCTCCTCATCCTCGCTATCCTGTTCGTTGTATTCGGGAGACACCTGTCAATCATCCGACGCATGGAAGAAGTATCTAAGAAGTATCTGAACATCCGCATCCGAGTCGAGGTCCGCGTTAATACGCACCTCTTCTTCAGGGGAACCAGTTCATCTCTTGCGACGCAGTCCAGGATCCACTGAGGGCGAATGATGTCGACTGTCCCCTTATTGACCAACAGCTTAATGTCGTACGCTGGTGCGTGTCCGTTAGCGCACCCCATCACTAAATCGTCCATCACATACGTGTCGTGGTACTGCCGTAGACGACCATCGCGGGCTGTTGAGCCGTCACGACTTGGACGCAACGTCCGCCATGTGCGAAGATCCTGCTACGAATAAGTGAATAGTCGACACCACCAATGTAACACGTACAATTTTATCGATTCCTTTCGGTCCTGTTCACCGGTCTTCGACTTGGGGTCGGCAGACACCACTATAAAATGTCTGAGAGCTAAATAGAGACAGGCAAGGTGTTTGCTCGCTGAATTTCATGCCCTCGAACAACTCTGACTCCGCTTTGACCGAATCGGCATTTGTGCCTTGTTATTGCAGCAAGACCATCGGCTACGAAGAGGGTTTGTAAGCGAGCATTAAAAGAGGGCTCATCGTTAACCTTCTTTGCCATTGTCTTTCTCTTTTTCTTTCGATCGTTGAAACTAAAGCCAACATGAAGGTCATCGGGGAGTGCGGCACGATGAGTACGTACCTTGCATCTTTATCCATCTTCCTCTTGCGCTCTGTGCGAAAAGTCTCCAACAAGGCTGTCGTGATGGAGGTAATAGTATGGGTACAGTGAGAGAACAAACCTGATGCAGTCATGCAACCCTCGATCGCAAGGTTGTCTTGAATTGATAGAGCTCAAGGGAAATGCATCATCAGGCCCAGATGATATTGATCTACAAAGAGGTCAATGCCAAAGACGGAGAAATGGGTGTCCATTTACCAGTGAGTAACTTCAGCCGCCCCTACTCCCAGTATGGATGAACTGCCGACTTGTCAGACGACCAAGCTGCTAGAATTGATCAGAGACATACTCTGCAGGCTCAATGTAAACATCGACTTTGTCCTCATGACTATGATTTGCGATGCATAAAAATTCTGGTGGATTCTTAGTGTCCCATGGCTTCCGAGGCTTTTGACGTATCCACAAGTAGTCCGCAAAGCTCGGGCCTGTGCCAATGCGCACGAAGGAACTGTACCTGAAAAGCGGGATGGTACCTGGTGTATGGCGGTGAACACTAAAACTCCTTGCCTTGGCTCTCCGTCATATGTGTGTCGATCGTCGAGCACGGCACATATCAGAGTAGATACACCACCTGATTGCTTTCTTGTCCCGTAATTTCCCGCTTATGGATTCCTTTAGCAGAGCTATAAAAAGTACGTATGGCTTACCGACAACCAATACATCAACCGTTTCTCTCAAATCGTCCTATACGAGGCGGAATGAGCATGACACCGTAACAGAGATCCAGGGAAGAGGCATACCATATATTCTGGCTTGACCTTAACCCAGTCCTTGTTACGTCCGTTGAGTATATATCCCGAATCCGGGTGCTTCAGAATGAGGCCTTCTCCCCTTTCCTCCATGATCTCATCCATCCTGTCTCACATCTCTGGCAGTTTTACCTTCAAACTCGACGACGAACTCTATCCTCCCGGAAACGGGGGTTGGATGCAGGCACGTAAATTCTGTTTTCAGAACTTGAGAGATTTCTTGTCGAGTGACATGCCATTGAGAATACTTTGACTGGAAAACGAGGGGTATGTGAGTTGACCAAGTTGGCATATAAAACTACATACAGCATGGCCCACTTTGGACTTGTCCAGACGTGAGCGTGTAAGTTGCTTTGCAAGAAAAGGTATATGCGAGCTTTACCAAGTGCAGCAGTCTTCAAGGACCCGAATGGCAGGTTTCGCTCTGACACAGGATCCCATACCAACATTTAAAAGTCGAACTGCGTCGGGGTCCTTCGTCCCGAGTGGAATGAGCTTGATGTACACCTGTAACGTATATGTCAGTCGACAAGGATCTCGAAAGAGGAATGAACGAGGCGCACGTTGACACTGCCACCAGTTGTGACCGCCAATGCGCCTTTGGCGCTCCACTCGAGCTCAGCGCCACCACCCCTCGTCGTCCACTCCCTCACCACTCCCTACCAATTCCGACAATCCCAAATCTTGACAGTCCTGTCCGCACCAGACGTCGCCATATACCAACCACCGGTACTCGGATCGACGCTAAGCCCCACGACAGAACCGAGATGGGCAAAGAGTTGGACTGCGGGATGAGGGAGGTCTGGCGTCCACAACGATACAACGCCATTTTGGTGCCCGAGATGGAAGACAGCATTGTGTCGATTTTGGGTCATAGTGCGACATGCGCCTGCTTTCGTCCGGTGTTCCGCTATGACCGCACCGGTGGACGTGTCTTGGTATTTTAGGTATCCAGCGTGTCCCTGTTAGAGAGACGTCGACGTTGAGAGGATCGGGGAAAGGGACCGGCACACTTACGACGCCCGCCAGCAACCAATGGTAGGGTAGAAACTCGAGTCGCGTCAGCTCAATGTGCCATTTGAGTCTGCGCAACTCGATACCGTTCAAGTTGCGACCGTATACCTGGAGTCACTGGGTATACCCCATATATTGAGGGGCGTGGACGTACCACAGCTTATTCATTGACCTTTTTCCATTCCTCCGCTGCACTGTGTCACTGAAGATTCCACTACCGACAATGACCGTGCGTGATGGTACGATGGCGTTGCATTTGTGCCGACCGTTGGCCCAGAGCGTTCTTTGCCATCGAAATCGACGTTGATCGCCCGGTTTAGGCGGTGATGTTTTCAGCAGAAGATCATGTTGTTTCCCACGGTTACCTCATTCTTGCGACAACCAAATGGGCATGCAAAACGACTCGTCATAGGTGAACACTGCCTAGGAAGCGGAGAAGGCACGTGAAGCGGAGAGGCAAGCTGGAGACCGCGAAAAGCAAAGCAGGGAAAAGCTTAAAAGCCTTATATTATCATACCTATCGCTAGCCTTTGGAACACTATAACGCACACAACATGTATTGCAGCATGTCAGACTTGATAGACTGAGGGAACGACTATGACAGAAGATCTGGACTTGACTCCGAAAGCAGACAACATCAACGAAGGAAATACTTAGGGTTTCCATGCTCCTTGCGCCTGCAGAACCAGAGGAACGTCTCCAAGCAATTGTGATACTTGCCCTCCGAACGATGTTCGCTTATTGCCCACTGGGTGAAGTCTTCTTGCTTGGCTATTGGCTCCGTGACACCCAGCCCTTCGATCATCTCCTGCCGTAGACGTTCATTCTGCCAGATGCAGAATGTTGCTCTGAAGATGAAACTTCCAAACTTGCAGGGTCCCCGCTCTGCCCAGTTGTGGATCGCATGACACCTTGGACCTTCACCGTTCTTCTTCCTGTCTTGTGGCATCCCACAAGTGTAGCAGTATGAATACTTTTCGAACACAAACGATTCCTTGAATGCACGAAAGTCTCCTGGCGACAGTTCCGCTTCGAGTCGACATCCCGGGAAATGGTCCACCTCGAGTGTTCCTTCCAAGACAAAATGATATGGACATTTGCCTTGCAGTAACGGCATGTACCTGTCCAGTTCTACAGTGCGATTCAGCCGAGCCTTTGCAGCGTTGTTCGAGTCTTCAACCCTGCTTGAAAAGTGCAAGTCAGGCATCGAAGCAGAAGGGGCGAGCTGCCTTTCTGGCTGAGGAACGGGATTCGGTTGAGAAGTCGACTGTGGACAGGCTGTTGTCTGTTATCCGTCCCTCGTGCCATGCAGCATACACGTACCTTTGCGCCTGACCGTATGCTGGCAAGAGACATGCCCCAAGGGACCCCGGCATCGTCATTCGTCAGGACCTCTCCTGGTGGTGCTGCCGTCTGTTTGAGCGAACTGTGGGTGGACTCGGACCAACTGCCAACATTCTTTGGCATGCCAGCCGAAGTTTGTTTCCCCTGCATCGGATCCTGCACTGCTTTCACAACGAAGACGTGCATTTCACCGTTAGGCTTGCAAACGTCACATGGCACCTGCCGCCACAACTCCTTGCACGTCCGTGCCATCTCCGGTCCGTCCATGTTGTACATCGTTTGATAGATCCTACAGACCTGCTGATACATCAACTGTCCCAGCTCCGACGTAAGGGAGAGGTCGTTCTTAGATGGGGTTCGTTCTGATGTTGCCAGAAAGACATGAGCCTCCCTTCCGTCTCTCCCTGCCCGGCCTGCCATCTGCATCGTTGTGAGAAGGCTGTACTTTGGGTTAAAAATGACGACGAAGTGAATGTTTGGGCGGTCCACCCCGAATCCGAATGCAGAGGTGCAGGCCATCACTTTCGTTGCGCCACTATCCCACAAGCGCAAGTTCTTTCTCTTGATATCTGAGCCACGAAGTTTGCTGTGATAAATTGCGAAGTCGTGTTCCTTCGCAAAGTTCTCTGCCAGCTGGCAGCATTCGAAGAAGACCAACATTCTCTCGTCGGCTTGCAGTTTTCCCAGAAGCGCAAACACCAGATGCGTCAAAGCCCTTAACCTAGTGCTCGGGTCAAGATGGATTACATGCAGCCCAAGTTCGAACCGATTGGTAGGACTGCGGATGAAGGCGGTACAGTCCGAACGAAGGCCAAAGTTCATCAGCATTCGGTGCTGTAAGCGAGGGGGATTGGTTGCCGACAGGAGGATGATCGGCATGTTGGCCACTGATGCCCAACGCGCAAGTCCACTCCAGGCATCCTTTCTGTCCTCAGGGCAGGCTAAATGATCATGTTCCTCGTCTATGATCACGTGTGTGAAGTTCACAGCCTCTCCACTGAGCAGGAATCTGAGATGAACCAGTCAGGACTGAACCATGTCACAAAGGTGTACACTCACTTTTCAAAGGCGCTGTTTTGAGAGACGTGCTCTACTTGCACAAACAAGATCTGCGTGTTCTTGGGAGGGCGTTTATTAAGCTTGAAACTGGCTGCCCTCAACCCAGCGTGCGCTGCTTTCTCGCATTGCTCATCTAGTAGGATGGAGTACGGGCAGACGACGATCAAGTGGATGCTTTCATCCAGCAGGGGTGGCACCAACCAAAGCATGCTTTTGCCACCACCCGTACGTATCGTAATGACAGCGTCCTGCTCACGCCGCATGACCAGAATGATGGCAAGCATTTGAGCCCTGCTCTTCTCCCGCACATGGGGATCATTCAGCAGCTCACTCATGGTGCAGCGGATGTTTTCCTGCAAGTCGTCCTCGTTGATCATCGACGGATTGTTTACGTTGATCAAGGAAATGGGCTCCTCTTCACCGACAGGGGAACTGGTGCATTTGCCTACATCTGGACGTGTGGGGATGTTGTGCGAAGTAAAGCTGTTGGTGGGATCGATGTCCTGGTCGTCTCTGGGCTCACTATCGATCCGTACGACGTCCATGACTTCATCCCTGGCATCCTGCGTATCTTTCATAGTTCTGCGTGGTCGCTTTGATGGACGCGGGGAGTCGTGTATTTGACCTACTTCAGCGATAACCCTCCTGTGTTGGCCAGGCAATTGGACATGCAGCGAACTCGATGTGGGGGACTCGAGGTCTTCATCCGAGTTCCACGGTTGCGTTTCAAACGGATGGGCGGTGAATGCCTTCGGGATATCATCAGAAGGATGGCTCTTGTATGAAGAGATAGATGAGGAAGGAACATCTGCTTTTAGAAAAGCGTCCGCCCGGTTTCCAGAAGTGGATGTGGAGGGAGGGAATGGAGGCGGTTCGATGAGTTCCGGCTCAGATAGGACCCGTTGCTTGCTCGTCGCACGGCTCAACAAGTCGATTGTGTCCTTTGTTAATCCTAGGGTAGCCAGCCTGTCCATCACCGCGTCGACCACCAGGGTTGCGACCTGGATCGCCAGCCCGTTCACTTCGGGGATCTTCATGGAGCGGGTCTTCCTTCGCAAGACCCCCACCGGTTCAGGGGGTGAAAATGGGCCCAGACCGAGCAGGCTGCTCCATTCTTCTGCGAGCCAACGATGCTGGTTCATCTCGTTATGGGTGACTCGAGGTAGAGTGCCGTGAACTACGGCATAGTGAGCCACATCAACCTCCACAGAGTGGTCCGCAGCTTTGGCAAGGATGTCGTTGGTACAGGTGAATAACTCATTTGGGGAGATAAATTGGTGTGCCAGCGTGATCATGCCTTGTCGGAAGTCCCTTGCACCCCATTGGCAGCTGAAGACCTCGTAGTTTCTTTTCGGTAGGTCTTTGCAAAACTCCTCCGGAGAGATCCGCTTGCCGTTCGCGACGCAAACATAGCTGAGGTAAGATGAAATCAACTCACGCATGACTAGGAAAGACGGTGTAGAAAACCTATGTTCGGTATAACCAACATGCTTCTTCTCCGTACTCGACACCAGCAAGGACTGCTTGTGCCTCCCTGAAACCACCACCCAACAGGACGAGCAGCAGCTCCCTGAGAGGATCTGACAAAAAAGCGGGGACACAGCTGTCCCTACCCTTCAGGTGCGTGGTCTTGCTGTACCTCGTGAAGAAGAAACCTTCTTCCCCTTGAAAAAAGAGATTGCGGGGGCGGTCCGCGTTCCTGATTTGGTGTTGCAAGAATTGAGTGACTCGAGTAGAGAGGTGAACGCCGACGTAGAGGGCATGTATGACATGCCCCCAGAGCCTGTCTGCACTGTCTAGAAACTCCCTCACTGCGACATGATCCCATGCCCACGTTCCATCTGTCATGACTGTTCCCAGCTTTCGCCGCTCCACGAGGGAGAGGAAAAACGTATGTCTCTCAGTCCGAAATGGCTGCTCTTCCAGAAAGGAGTAACCCCGGTCCATGTTGCTCAGGTCGTCGGTGACCTTCAATCCGACCGGCAGACCCTCCCAAGCGTCATCCCCACTCAGACGGACGTACATGTCCTTCACTGTCTGTATGAGCTTTTGCATGCCGTCGCAAAGGTTCTGAAGATAGAGGGTCTGGTCTCCGATGGAGATCCACTGATAGGTGGGATCCACGTATACTTGTGGTTCGGCTACCTGATTGTAGGCCAGCGAGGACGCAAACTGTTGTAACTCGAATAGCATGTTAAATATCGTCAATTGCCCCAGCTGAAGGGCGATGTCGTAAAGATTACCGATGCGTCTGCAGAGAGGAATGGACTCGTCAGCCTGGTCATGAGCACCAAAGTGAAACAGAACAGCACTGACGCGATAGCATCCTCGGGTTGGTCTATCATGTTGTGATCCGACAGCCCCTCGTACAGCGTAACGAGACGACAGAAGTACTTCAATTGAGCCAGAATCGGCGTTACATCCTTCGCTGAAAAGAACGAACCATCTGAACAGAGAGCTCTCAGCCAAAGGAACCGCTCAATAGGGTTTTCCCATTTTGCCTGGCGTTGCGCATCACGGCTGTATACAAGGGCCCAACAAAAGCAGTGGTATGCCTGAACGGCGTCAGTCAGGGTAGACTCTGTGGCCGCCTGTGCATCCTTCTTCAGGGAATGAAGTAGGACATCTAGGCTTTCCTCCTGAGCCGGGGTGTACTTGAATTTCAACTTGAACTCGTGTCCGAGGAGCGTTCTGATCATGACCCTGATCATTTGGAGATACAGCGAGTCATAGGCGTCGTTATCCTTTGACACTAAGCGAAAATGGTCTGTCCTGGAGAGTCAGAGGAGGTGAGAAGGGGATTCGTCGTGAGGGAGGCTGGGAATGACTCACTGCTCTGGCGTGTATCCTTTTCCATTCAGCAAAACTTTTGCGATGGTAAAGGAGTTGGGGGATTCGTTCAGAAGCGCTCTAGTTATTTTGTGGTACTGCTCCACCACCCTTCTCAACGACACGAAGATCCCTCCTCGTTCCTCCGCCGTGTGCCTTGCTTTCAATCGCCACGCTGCATTTCTTTGCCCATCATCCTTGCGGATTTCTGGTTCGAACTCGTCCCATAGGGTAATCCTCAGTAGTGGGGGACGGTCACGATCTGATTCCTGCGGGACAACTGGGTCCTTGGCATGCGCAGGCAAAAAGGTCCCGCGGAGGTATTTTCGAACATCCAGATCACATCCGGCAGTGGCTTTGGGGTCGACCTCGAAGTACACCTTTCCAGGACCATGATTGAAGATGCACTGTACCATGCAAGGACGGTACAGCTGCTGGCCAGTAATTCGTAGACCGTGCCTTTCCTTGGAATGTCGGATCATCGTCTGGCGGTCGCGCACACTGTATGTGCAAGTACTGTCTGCGCAGCATGCAAATCCTTCGACGGGGCTCGCAATGCCTTCCACGGGGGGGCCGCCTGGTTTGGGGGTAACAACGTCTTGTGGCTTTTCGTGGATCAGGCGATCCTTGCAGAGTCGTTCAAAAACGCTATTCTGGGTTGCCGTCGTAAAGAGGTTGTGCTGATTCTTCATATGGCCCAACGCTGTCTCTGTGATTAAGCCCACTGCGCATTGACGACAAACTAGAATGCAGAGAGGACCATGCAACCACATTCCAAGCTGGTCGAGAAGGTCCCCCCTTTCAAGGTCGTGAATGGTAGCTGCTGCGTGGCCATGCATTAGAAAACACTTTCAGCAAAAAGTCCCGACACTTACTCTGCACTCTCTCACCAATGAAGTCCGGTGGGATGCTAGTTATCGGAGCACTCCTGCCAACTGTTGAGGATTTATCCTCTCGCAAACCACCTGCCATGTGACGATGCATGAGTAAGACTTGCTTTTAGTTGACGACAAAGGCCTGGCTCACTGTCATTCCCCTGCCTATCCATGCTTGTTGTGTTCTTTGTCAGCGAATATTCTAAGGTCAATTGGACACCAGAGCCTGGAGTGCGTGTTAAAGAGAATAATCTGCTACAGAATATAAATCAAACCTTGAGGGACCTTCATAGACAACTGTTGCTGCAGTCGTTTAGGATTCTTGACCGAGGGAGCAGGGGTAGAACCACCACAACTGAAGTGGTGGCGATCTTTGACGTGCTTTCGCAGGCCATCCCTGCCCTCGTAAGTCCTGCCACACCCTTCGATTGGGCAGCAATACCTGCCCTCCACAGGGAAAACAGGGTACTGGACGTCGTTGGCGGTGACCACAAAGGTTTGCGCATGCTTGTCGGAGCGATGGCGGCAAAGGGCTTCCGGAGAGGGAAATGTCTTGGAACACATAGTGCAGCTAAACTCCATGTTGTAGTGATTATGAGTATGAGCTCGAAGGGCGAATGGGAGGAGAGAACCAACTATGCGCTAGTGGCACCTCCCCTTCTTATATGGCGCAGTGAAGCCCAAACTGTCGCTGGACGAAGAAGGAAATGCCTGCCTTAGTGTCACGTAGAGTGTAGATCCAGATCAACCAACTCACTAGACTTTCCCCGTCGCTGGGAAAGAAAGGAAAGGCGAGTCTTAGCGTCGCGTGCAATGGAGATCCAGATCAGCCAACTCACTGGGCATTCCTCGTCGCTGGGCTAAAAAGGAAAGGCCAGTCTTAGCGTCGCGTAGTGTTTAGATCCAGTTTAGCCAACTCCCTGGCAGGCATTCCTCGTCGCTGGGCAAAAAAGGATGGGCCAGTCTTAGCGTCGCGTAGTGTTTAGATCCAGTTTAGCCAACTCCCTGGCAGGCATTCCTCGTCGCTGGGCAAAAAAGGATAGGCCAGTCTTAGCGTCGCGTAGTGTTTAGAGCCCAGACTCATCAATTATGAGTCCCAAGAGAACATTTGTCGGGATTTCTGGGAACCTTCAAGTTGGTCGCTGCAACAGAGAAACAACTAAGCAACATGCAGTCTGAGATATGGAGATACAATCGCATAGTCGGACTGCTCCAACCCTTCCAATACCTTCCTGGGGTTCTCTGCGTCATCCTGGCTTATAAGGCTTCGGGCGCCACACTCCCATTTCGACTGGCGTCGAAACTGCCGACCTGGGTCAACTTGTACATGTGCAAGCTGTTCCCTGTTTCTTGGATGCTCGGCTGTACACGGGAAACAAAGCCAGAGCACTCGAATGAGTGTCAATTGCACGCGCATACCCTGAGGGACACACCTTGACGTATTCTTGGCGAGGTTAGGAATGTAATGACACCTCGCGACAAGTCTCGACTGGTCAGCAGACGTCATATCCATGTTCCTGTAGTTTTGACCATCGCGCCTTGTCCCTGGTTCGTGAGACAGGTGAGACGAGCGACGTGATGCTATTGCCAGCATGCTTACTTCTCGGTTTGACTGGTTCAATTACAGGTGTTGTCTTGGTATGAGGATGCTGCATCGACAACCATGAGAAATCACCTCATGTGTCGGGCTTGCAGCAACGATGGAGCAAACTACTGGATCTCCAATATCGCGTGGGAGCGGCCATAGTGTGCATGCCAGCCAGAGAGCGCATTTGGAACTTGTCCTGATGGGGGAGATGGAGCAACATGAAAAGGCGACGATGCTCATCATCGCCTGCACTATCCGACAACGGCATGTGAATGCTTTCGGAAAGGAATGTCTTGACGTAAAACTTCAGCATCACCACCGTCGCAGCAACCACCGGTGAAGAAGCCCGATGTTGTGGTTCCTGTGAGAGCAGGCACGGAAGGCACCAGGTGCAAAGAACACAACCTTCATCAAAGGAAGGAGAGGTAGAGGTGGCGTGAGGTGGTACTTAGTTGCTTTGGGAACAGCTCTCTCCTTCAAAGTGGTCAATATGTGGCAGTCTAAACGGTTTAGTGTCTGCACGGGAGCCGGTGCAGGAGCCGGTGGGGGCCGTCTTTGTGGGTGTCGGTGAAGGGGTTTGCCTCTCTTCAACGCCTTCTCAGCATCAGGTTTTTCCCTGCTCCTGCTTTGCTTTTCGCGGTCTCCAGCTTGCCTCTCCGCTTCGCGTGCCTTCTCCTCCGCTTCCTTTTTCTCCTCAGCGTCAAGCATAGGAGAAGCAGCGGAGGCAGACAAAGGGGGGACAGCACCGAGGGCTTGCTTGTGGGCCTCTAAGCGACGTTGAGCCTCGCTGCGAATATATGCTTGCCACTCCTCGGGAGTCATATTCTTCGTCACAGGTGCAGGAGAACGAGCAGGAGCGGGTGGTGGCACGAGTTGACGGGTCCTGCTGATGGGTGGTGATGGCGAGGTGGAATGCGTGTAGCAGTGAACAGACCATGATCGCAGTCATAGTCCTTGCCGTCTCAATCGTATGCTGACGTACCCCGAGATCATGGTCGTTCCTCTTCCTCTTGGTTTCGAGATGCCGGTGAACCTCTGATCCCGATCCTGATCCCGCGCCTACTCCCGCTTCCCCCTCTCTCTCCTTCCCTCTCTCCTCTCTCTCTTCCACCTTCTTCTCGAGCTCCGGCACTTCCTCTTGCATCAATCTCACCGGTTCTCTCTCTCGGCGCCTTCTGTCCTCGTCCTTTGCTACCGTCCTCAAAGCCTTTGAAACGTATTCGAGATCCTCTTACAATCAGTTAATCTGATACCACAAATCTTCCACTTCCCTATCCAGTGCATCAGATGACCATCATGTCGTCCAGCATTTTCTGTGTGTTCAACAACTGCCTCTTAATGGAAGACAGGTCTGACGTCGCAGGGCTCGCGTCATCCGCACACGGTCGAATGGTGCTTCGATCCACGTGGCGATTGTGGGGCTGATAGAATCCGCCTGGCAGCCCGACGTCCTCGTGTTTGTAGACAGTTGCATCTTGGCGTCCGCCCTGCTGTGTCAAGGAGGACAATGAGGTGAAAGAGCGTTCTTTCAGACGCGAGACGGGAGTATCGAGTCCCGATGGAGAACGCGCACGAGTGTCGTTCTTCAAGATGGATGTCCTTGAGGAAATTAACCGAGGTATCGAGATCCCGCGAGGAAGCTCAGCAGGGAGTTCATCTGGAATATCGTTTCCGTTAAGTCCTGAGAATTATTAGTAAGTAGGTTATTCAGGTCATATGGAGGCCTAATGGAAGTTAATGCGCACGTCGGTAAATCAAACCATGGCAATATGAAACTCTGCCAAATTCAGTTTACCCCAACCACCAGCGTCGCAAGCGTCCTGCACCGCGTTAATGAAGTCATTCGGAATTCTCGTGGCAAGGACAAGACTGACCAAATCCTCGCAAGACCGTCCCTTTCTAAGGCCACTTGGCCAAAGACTTCCAACGTCGTTTGACCGCTGATGAAACCCGTTCCTTGCGCGTCCCAAGCTCTGAAGATTTGATCGTACTGTTTCCTTTTGGATTTGCTCAGTGCCCGTGGAATTTTGGGCGTCGTTCCCCTTCCGTGAGCTTGATTGTGCTGCTGGAAGCTCTGCTGCAGTAGCGGTGCGAGGTGTGGTGCTTCCCCAGACGCATAAGGAGCGGAAACATTGGCGGGCATGAAAGAGCTAGGTCATTCGAAGGCGAGGATCTACGAAGCCAATGGCCTGAGGCACTAACGAAGCGGGAGTGCATCCTCCAAAACCAGTAGGTTGTGACAGAAGCCCTACGCCAGTGGGCTGCGCGACGAAACTTGGGCTGCTGAAGGGAGGGTCCACCCAGAGGATTCAGGTTCGCAGTCAGAAAGCTCTATTGATGCTGAGGCGCAGGAGGCGGGGGTGGTGGCACATTCTGCTGATAGGGAGCGGGAAGTGGTGAAATTGGGGGTGGCGGAGGGCGATGCGGAAAACTAGATTGCGCACCGGTGGGCTGTGCTTGCAATAAGCCCGCATTGACGCTATGCGCACCTGTGAATCCGGTCTGCTGAGGCTACTGAAGTCCTTGTGGCCGTGCACCAGGGAATCCTGTTGGTCACGGAGCAAGACCAGTTTTCGCCCTCGATGGCGTTGTCGCACATGGCATGACGGCAGGGACAGCAGACTGTTGTGAGGTGATTGTGGTGGAGATCAATTGCGCCATTGAATGCCGAGGTAACGATTTTTCGAACTAGAGCATGAGCATGTCAGAAGAACCTCAGATTGGAAAACGGAGGACGAACGCAGACGCATCTCGCTCGTCCCCTTTGGTATCAACTACGAAAAGCTGGTCGTCCGTCTGTTTTTTGCAGTATCATGCTGCATGACACGGGACATGAAAATCGGTGCAGAATACGACAACCTCACTTACCCGACGACCTGCTCATCAGCACGAAGATTCTCTAGCCCTGAATCTTGATGTTCTTTCGCTATCCTCGTTTTCCCGTGCGACTCGACAACAACAGTTGCAAGAGTGCACCGAACCTGGACTTAATCAGTTTCGTCGCTTTTGGCGAAGGGGGCGTTGTCGGTGCAGTCAATTAGCTTCAAGCCAGACATTTTTGCCTTTGCGTGAGTAGTGCGTTACTCCCGCTCAAACAGCGGTATGTGAAAGTAATGATGAGTGGTGCTCAGAAAAGGAAATCAAATGCGAAGTTAGACACTCTCAGACACTGACGACGACCACACGATGCCTTCACTCCCTAGCGCTGTCTTTCGTTGTACACACAAGACCTTGATACGACAGACAGACATCGGCATCATGCACTCGAGCGGACCACATACCCGATGACGGTCAGTTACTTGTCACTTGAGGGATTCGGGGTGGGTTCTCGTCTTCTACTCACTAAATGAACTGACGCCGGATTCATTCCGGTAGGCAGAATCAAATCTCGTCGTTATCGCTGTGCATTTTGGATACTCTTCCAAACGAAACTACGCGGTTGCTCATCGATCTCTGTACCATTTCCGCCCCTCTCCCACCCTCAGAAAATTTTCGATTCCCAGCCCGGAGGGTATTGGCACCTCTTTACTCGCCCTCTCAGGAGCGCCCCCGACATTGACGAGAAGTGACTGCATTATGCGGTGCACCCAGTCTCTCGCACCACAAGTACGATCCAGGAGCGGCCCAGGGACGCAGACGCCGCCCAGACGATGACCTTCTCCAAGACGTTTCTTCGCCCGTTTGATCTCGGGTGTTCTACCGCGTTCCTGGAGGCGACCGCGCAACGGCGGTGGGGGCAAACGTTGGACGGAGCCAGTGGTTCGGAGTCGATTGCTGTGATTGTCGGTGAAGGCGAAGACGAGGACATCAGAGAAACGGAACCGGGCGACACTGTGGAACACGCTACTGGGATTCTGTCTCGACGAGAAAACATGCCTCATGTAAATCCTGCGACTCCTTCGCGTCGCCTACCTTCCACATGACCTCACTCATGCGCTCGTCTTCTGTTCAACCCACGGATATACACATGGACTGATACTCCTATGGGCGAAGATGGGCAATGTACGAGGACATCCTGTGATTCTGGATGGAAGAGCACAGCTGAGGGACCACCTCTTTTCAGACTCCAATGCAGGTCATTCATTTCCGCACTAAAGCATGGTCCGGATAATTCGCGCCTTTACCCACTCGTTCACCGGTTCCTTACCTCAGCCTTGGTGTTGCGCACTACACTTCAAGCAGACCTTGGGCCCCTTCGGGAGCATGTCGCCTCTCGTACAGGTTCTCAGTCGTAACAAAATAGCGAGCGTCGGACTCGTTAAAGGTTGGCTGATGAGGTTGATCAAGGAAGGCATGGAGGAGGTCGCAACAGTACGTTTCTCTTTTCTTCTGCTATCCATGTCGACGAGGCGATGAAGCACCCACAGGATAGACAACTCATCTCTCCGTCTGCTCCGAGACCAACGCGAAGCTCAAGCATGTGGAGCATCTTGAGGACACAGTGCATGTCATGCGCCACCCGCAGTTCAACGGTCAACTCAATCTTCTGAGCATACACATACATCTCATCAACGGCCTGTTTAGCTCGTCTCACTCTCTCGACGACATGGGCATGCGGTTCTGATGTGATGTCTCACGCAGCGTAAACGTCTGTTTGAGAACGATACAGCTTTCCCGTTGTGTACCCGTCAATACGGTGTCACCCAAGAGAACATGCGAAATAACAGGGGGATTGCGATCTATTCCTAGCTGAGGTCAAGGAGTCTAGTTTTAGCTGTCGCGAGTGCAT